>CAUYLG010026223.1:0-100529 GCA_963573385.1 Cacajao melanocephalus | reverse complement strand
AGATTGGCACAGCTTTGGCGGGCTAAGGCTGGGCCATGATTGGTTGCTCAGTGTTACCAGGCAGACTGAGGTCTATAGGCGGTCTCCCGGATGTGGAGATCAAGAGGGAGGGGAGAGGTAGAGGTTTTTCTACCAAACAGCCATCTGAAAAAAAAAAAATGAAATTGAACTCTTAAACCAAGATAAATTCCAGATGGATCAATGTTTGATAAGAAAAACTATCATGCTGTGGGAAGCCGAGGTGGGTGGATCACTTGAGGTCAAGGGTTCGAGACCAGCCTGACCAATATGGTGAAATCCTGTGTCTACTAAAAATACAAAATTGGCCAGACATGGTGGCGCACACCTGTAATCCCAACTGCTTGGGAGGCTGAGGCAGAAGAATTGCTTAGCCAGAAAAAAAGATTGATGTAATTTCGACAAAAACTTTTGCAGGACCATCTTCCATCAAAAGCAAACAAACAAAACCATTGTCAAAAGGAAAAAAGGGACTTACAACTTGTATTACAGACAAAGGGGGAATTTTGTTAATGTTGACAGGTCTCTTAAAATCCAAAAGAAAAAGAATATATAGATTAATAGGAAAGTGGACAAAGATTATGATCAGGAAGAGTATTATAAATATCTCTAAAATTTATGTAAATATATACAACTTTTATATAAGATAAATGTCAATTAAAACTACAGATTTTCTACACAACAGATTTGCAAAGAGCTAATCAACACACAGTATTGATGTGTGGTTAAGTTTGGAAGAAATTCAATCATTATTTTTTCTTTATAGTTTATTGCTATACCTCTGGAAAAGGATATAGCATAATAGATAATAGCATCTTATATTTCTTAACCATTATGTGGCTTTCTAAGTGATTTTATATATACTGACTCATTTGAAATAATTTTAGGAAGTACATGGAACATAGGAGTTGATCAGTAAACATTAATCATCCAGGCTAGCTTGTTTAAATCATCAAGGAAAACACCAGAAATTTCTCTACTTTAATGAAAATAAACTGTCAATTGCAATCTAATCTTTGTTTTTTTTGTCATTGGTGGTTGTTTTCAAGTTTGTGATAATACAGGAGTTATTAAGAAATTATTTTTAGGCAGCTAGGAAGGATGAAAGTTTTGAGTGGAATTTTCCTTTAATAAAAAGCAGCCCCAAACCATTTTTTCTCTAACAAAAAGCAACCGGATAGATATGCAAACTGGTAGCTTTCATATGTAAACGAGACAGCTGTACCTGTAATCCAGGTACATTCAATATGGCATCTCCCACCCTCTTTTCCCTGTCAAGACAGCCTCCAGGTAAAACCAAAGTACAGGCATTCATGGCAACTGCCAGATGGAGGCTGTTTTTGCATAATAAAACACCAGGGTGGGAGGGCCAGTCTTTTTGAGGATTATATAAATGGAACCTGGTCAAACCAACCCCTGGACCCTATGTAAATCAATCGCCACCTCCTCATGCCTCTGTACAAAATCGACTGAGTTCAGCTGCAAACCGGAGACCCTCTTTTGGGTAACTCATTTCCTCAGCATGTAGAAGCTTTTTCTCTTTTATTCTTTCTTTTCTTTGAGACGGAGTCTTACTCTGTCACCCAGGCTGGAGTGCAGTGGCGTGATCTCAACTCACTGCTACCTCTGCCTCCCGAGTTTGAGTGATTCTCCTGCCTCAGCCTTCTTGGTAGCTGGGACTACAGGCCTGTGCCACTATGCCCGGCTAATTTTTGTATTTTTAGTAAAGACGGGGTTTCACCATGTTGGCCAGGCTGGTCTCAAACTCCTGACCTCAGGTGATCTGCCTGCCTTGGCCTCACGAAGTGTGAAGATTACAGGCGTGAGCTGCCTCTCCCTGCTTCTCTTTTTCTATTAAACTTTGTGCTCCTAACCCTACTCCTTGTGTATGTCTGTGTCCTAAATTCTTTCTTGACCATGACAGAGGGCCAGTGTATACCACAGACAGTGGAGCTGCATCAGTGACATGGTCATCACAAATTTATCACACATTTCAACACTTTTCTTTTAATTTCATTGAGAATGCTCACTGTCAACTGCCAACCTCTATTTTCTCCTTTTCACCCCACCCCAAAGAAAAAAACCTGAAGAGAGAAAGGTGCTGTGCTATATATTGAGTTTAAATTGATTAATGGCCAGTTATAAGAGGAAACAGGAAGCTATGTGGTCATCTGCACCATAGGATTTGTAGTCTTCAAAACAAGTTAATTCTGATTTCGTTTGTTTTGATAAAAGTCCAAGAATACAGATTCATAACCATCTGTCTTAGTTTTGATAGTCTTTGTTATGTTTGTCTTTTAGCCTTTTAAAAAAGACAATTGAAATGACAATGTATAAACAATATGAAATAGACCGGACGCTGAGTTTTCAAGAAGGCATATTGTCACCAATTGTTGTGAGCCAAATGAAATGGTACTGTCTTGTTTCCCTTTGGTTTGTACAGGATAAATTGTGTGATTTTTCTTCACTGCCATAATTCCAGGCAATTAAATACAGACATTGAAATATGCATAAGTGCCGTAACAACAGGAAACAGCACAGTAAATAGAGATAGTCCCGGATGTTCTTAGATTTGGGATAATGGGTGTACTCGGAAGATTATTTTCCACTGGCTATTTTTATTTTTTGTAGATATTATTTTTTGATATAAATGATGAATTTTTAATAAAACTATAGATAGGTAAGAATAATTGACTAGAGAAATTAAAAATATATGTTGGTTCAAACGTAGGCCTCAGAGTCTCTCTTTTTTTTTTTTGAAATCTAATAAACAACCTGGTACATATTAGCCATTCATTATGGCATCTAGAGATTTCTACAGCTTGAATTCGAACTCATAGTAATCTAGAGGAAATGTTTCAACCCCAAATGAAACTTGTTCCCAAAGCTATAATATACATACTTTTCAAAATAAATACCAACAAGTGCCAGTCTTTAGAGATGTATTTTATATGAAAATTGTTGTTTGAAATAGAACACTGGTTTTCAATTTCAAATTAGAACAACAATGTACCATCACAGGTGCTGATTTGTTTCATCTGCTGTAAACCAGAAGTGTTATTAACCAAGAAGACTTCTTTGGTACCATGGTCCATTAAACTGCATTTTCAGATGTGTGGTTAATTCTCATAACTGTTAGATAAACAGTATCATATATCATTTAAAAAATCCCCAAACCATCCTGAAATGCCTCCTGAAGTAATTGGCAGTGCAGTGTCTGTGGAAGCAAATAGATCTGCCTGTATGTTCTCAGGAATACCCAGAGGCAGCCTCATCCATTAAAGTTTTATTGAAGGGAGATGTATTGGCTAGGACATCAGTCTGTTTCTAACTCTTTTGAAAAGGCGTTACAGAATCTTTATCATCCTCCTTGACCATCTAGAGAACAGAGTCTTGATTTCCCAAATACTATCTGCAAAAACTGGACTTGTTAAATTTCCGTGTGATTAGATGTCTTTTTTCATCAGAGTTTCCAGCCTTTTTTCAGCTTCCTTAATGAAGGAGAGTCTCCTTGCATTGAATATGCTCATTACAAACAAGTTAGCTTTAAAACAGTGGCTTCCCAACCCCAGAAATGTAAGTGCTAACGAACAGAAAAAGGGTCGCCAATGAAAAATAACTCAGGCAAGCTACATCTCCGCACCACTGTTTTCTGCACTTGGGAAAAGGTTCTAATATTAATGCCTCTTGTCAGAAAACCCTTACAACCTCTATTAAATCATCTTCTCTATCGAAGGTGCTGTAGTTATAAATAGGCACACAATGAATTCTGAATTCTCTACATGTAAATCATGCCACATACCATTATCTGATATCCTTGAATTAGGTATGCATGGCCTTGGGGGCAGTAAAGGATAGGTCGATGCATCCAGCTGTCTCCTTTAGTAATAACTGCTGTATGTTAAAGACTAACAGCCAGACTATAAATAACATTTTCAAATCTGCATCTAGACTTTGAGTAGGAGAGAAATGAATAATGATTTCCTTGTGTTAGATTAGACTTAAGCAAAAGGTCACACCTTTCAGCAAAAGGCACAACAGCTGTACAATCCAGTTAATCATAGACAAAAGTGTGTGTGTGTGTGTGTGTGTGTGTGTGTGTGTGTGTGTGTGAAAACCTGTAAGCAAGATAATTAATGGGTCTATTCACTTTCAGTATATACCATTGTGCCATTTTATTTTTACAAACCCAATGTTCTTTCACTTCTATTGCTCACTCCTACTCTCTTTAAAAGAAGGTGAGAGGTTAACAGATCAAATCCAGTTTAGAATAAGAAGCTAGAAGTAATTGATATTATATTTGAACATTGTATTTAAATCAAGTGCATCTTTTTAATGAAGGCCAGGTCTTTGTGTATAGATTATATTGAGTTAGACTTATATATTTTTATAAGTAGAGCAAAATATCTGGATCTATTTGCATATCCTATAAGAACATAAAATTTCTGATATTGACTGAATTTAGTAGAAAAGTGATATGCAAAAAGAATCGATGGTCTTAAATGACAACAAAAAACTATAGGGATAATTTAGTTCTGTGAAGAACCTGCTGTGAGATTTTAATTTTCCTCCTCTATATAGCTCTAGAAAGATCACCTACTTCAAAAGATTGAAGTCATATTAATGTTTCTTTTATGAGAGGAAAGAACTGATGAATTGTAGTTTCTTTGGAAATAATTTTTATTTTAATTATTTGTGTGATTGTGTTTGTGTCCAAATTGTGCTTTAATTTAGCTGTGGTACAGGATCGCAGCTATTAAAATGTATTTTGTTTAACTGCAGTAAACTGCAACAGATAACTGTAGACTTTTAACTGTTTACTTCCCCAACTTCCCCTAACTCTATGTTTCTGTGCGAACAATGCAAGTAAACCTCCACCCACACCCTCCTTTTGGGATGGAGATTTTCAGTAGTGATACAAATACTGTTGTTTTTGCTGGCAAGTAATTCACCAGTGGCTCATTTTATCAGCTTTTATTTCACAGCAATTGTAAAATAAACCACTCGTAGTACATGTTGTTAATGTCTGATCCCTGGAGTGTAACTGATGTTCCATGGTATGGGTCATGTGCTAGCGAAAGTGTGCATTAAAAAGGGGGAAATTAATAGTGCTACCACTGATTCAAACTAAATGGTATTCAATGGACATTACCATTGCTTTAATAGTATCATAACATATTATTTTGTTGTTTTCTTTTAGAGTGTGATTTTAAAGCAAATTTAAGGGGAAAAAGAACATACTAACGTAATGAATACTCAACATGGAACTGGTCAGATGCTGATGTTTCATTTTCACATTGTTTTCATTTCATATTTGACCTTCATTTTATATTTAGCAAGACAGTAAAACTAGCAACATAATCACTAGATTCTGTGCTCCTGCAGAACTTAATATAAATTGTTACTATTGTGCTTGACTATATATCTCAATTATCTGTTTTGAGAATAAAAAGATAAACATTTTTATTAATTATATACTTAGCAAAAGAAATCACATAATTGGTTTCAAAGATGAAATTCATATAACGTTATATACTAACTTCAATTGAACATTATTGTGTTCTATTTCACAATAATTAAGTCAATCACAATACAATCCTTTTTACAAATGTTCTTAATACTTTTTAAGACATAGTCACTTTTACATTGACAATGTTTCCTCAAGATTGATAGACAGCACAATGTTCACCTTCCAGGTAAAGATCTTATAAACTGAAGAGGTTATTTGAGCACACACAAACATGTTTTAACTGCTTGTCAGTACCAAGTTCTGGGCTAGGTGCTTTCATGTTCATTCAGAACTGATGTTATTCAACATTATAGCATGACTAATGAGTAATCTTAAGTGCATTTTTCTCTTTTATACCCTTGCTTCCATTCAAAGATGTATAAAGTTCCTTGCATAAGACCTTTGCAGGCAGCATGCTTTATTAAATGCAGTGGATTCATATTATTCAAGGTGATGATGCTCTATAAAGTTACTGCAAACAATAAATTAGCAAATACTGAATTATTGCTTCTAAGGGAAATATAGGGTTAGGCTCCTGCAAGCCTCTGGTCACATTTTTGCCAATTGATCAATATATAACCTTGTTTTGTGTGTGTTTCTGTTTAGAGATAGCTTGTTGAATATATGTATATATATATATTTAATTCATTAACATTGAACTCACAACCATCAGCATCTGTAACTCATGCCTAAATGAATCTTAGGTAACACACATATTTTCTCTGTAAGGCACATCACAGCTTTCTTGTGCTTAGGAACCCTAGATAGAAATTTGGCAGTATGCTTGGGGGCCGTTTAACACTGCAGAATCACCACAAAAAGCACAAAAAGGTAATAACGTAGCAGTAAATATAACACAAAAAGTATACTTATTTACAGGATAAGAGCCAAAACCAGAAGGCAGACAGGAACCTTGTGCAACCTCAGCTGGGAGTGTGCACTTCAGGCAACTCAATTTTTTTTTTTTTACTGTTCTCTGTGCATGTCTACAAATGACTGTGAAAATACCTCTAGTATTGATTTTGGTGTTGCAAATGTATTTCAGCAAGTACATGACTCACAAATACAGAATCCATGAATAACGAAGATCAGCTGTATTCTGAGATGTGCAAAATAGAAGAATCAAAGCAATAAAAACCACTTATAATTAGATTTCTGCTTTCCCATTTTAAAAGTCTGTTACCTACTGCACTCCTTGATGAATTATTTTTTTCCTCTTTCCAACTTGCCTTCCTAGAGTTTGCCTCTCTCCTCCATGCCAACTCCATATTCTCTTTGCCCTTTGTTCATTTTTTATTTTATTTTTTTTAACTTTAAGTTCTGGGGTACATGTGCAGATCTTGCAGGATTGTTACGTAGGTATACACATGCCATGGTGGTTTGCTGCCTCCATCTCCCCGTTACCATATTAGGTATTTCTCCTAATGTTATCCCTCCCCTACTCCCTGCTATCCCTCCACAAGCCCCCATTCCCCATCCCCCAACAGACCCCAGTGTGTGATGTTCTCCTCCCTGTGTTCTCATTATTCAACACCCGTTTATGAGTGAGAATGTGCGGTGTTTGATTTTCTGTTCCTGTGTCAGTTTGCTGAGAATGATTGTTTCCAGCTTCATCCATGTCCCTGTAAATGATATGAACTCATCCTATTTTATGGCTGCATAGTATTCCATGTTGTATATGTGCCACATTTTCTTTATCTTTGATTGGTATTTTGGTTGGTTCCAAGTCTTTGCTATTGTAAACAGTGCTACAATGAACATAACATGAGCATGTGTCTTTATAATCAATTTAAAATCGTTTGTGTATATACCCAGTAATGGGATTGCTGGGTCAAATGGTATTTCTATTTCTAGATCCTTGAGGAATCTCCACACTGTCTTCCACAATGGTTGAACTAATTTACACTCCCACCAGCATTGGAAAAGAATTCGTATTTCTCCACATCCTCTCCAGCATCTGTTGTCTCCACATTTTTTAATGATTGACATTCTAACTGGCATGGGATGGTATCTCAATGTGGTTTTGATTTGCATTTCTCTAGTGATCAGTGATGATGAGCATTTTTTCATATGTTTGTTGGCCACATAAATGTCTTCTTTTGAAAAGTGTCTGTTCATATCTTTTGCCCACGTTTTGATGGGGTTGTTTGTTTTTTCTCATAAATCTGTTTTAGTTATTTGTAGATTCTGGATTTTAGCCCTTTGTCAGATTAGTAGATTGCAAACATATTTTCCCATTTTGTTGGTTGCTGGTTCACTCTAATGATTGTTTCTTTTGCTGTGCAGAAACTCTTAAGTTTAATGAGATTCCATATGTCTATTTTGACTTTTGTTGCCAATGCTTTTGGTGTTTTAGTCATGAAGCCCTTGCCTATGCCTATGTCCTGAATGGCATTGCTTAGGTTTTCTTCTAGGGTTTTTTATGGTGTTAGGTCTTATGTTTAAGTCTTTAATCCATCTGGAGTTAATTTTAGTGTAAGTTGTTAGGAAGGGGTCCAGTTTCTGCTTTCTGCATATGGCTAGACAGTTTTCCCAACACCATTTATTAAACGAGGAATCCTTTCCCCATTGCTTGTTTTTGTCAGGTTTGTCAAAGATCAGATGGTTGTAGATATGTGGCATTTCTTCCAAAGCTTCTATTCTGTTCCATTGGTCTATATCTCTGTTTTGGTACCAGTACCATGTAGTTTTGATTACTGTAGTCTTGTAGTATAGTTTGAAGTCAGGTAGCATGATGCCTCCAGCTTTGTTGTTTTTGCTCAAGATTGTCTTGGCTATATGGGCTCTTTTTTGGTTGCATATGAAGTTTAAGGTGGTTTTCTCCAGTTCTGTGAAGAAGGTCAGTGGTAGCCTGATGGGGATAGCATTGAATCTGTATATTACTTTGGGCAGTATGGCCATTTTCATGATATTTATTTTTCCTAACTACAAGCATGGAATGTTTTTCCATCTGTTTGTGTCCTCTCTTATTTCCTCGAGCAGTGGTTTGTAGTTCTCCTTGAAGAGGTCCTTCAGGTCCTTTGTTAGTTATATTCCTAGGGATTTTATTCTCTTTGTAGCAATTGTGAATGCGAGTTTCCTCATGATTTGGCTCTCTGTTAGGCTGTTATTGGTATATAGGAATGCTTGTGATTTTTGCACATTGATTTTGTATCCTGACACTTTGCTGAAGTTGCTTATCATCTTAAGATTTTGGGCTGAGACGATGGGGTCCTCTAAATATACAATCATGTCATCTGCAAATAGAGACAATTTGACTTCCTCTTTTCCTAATTGAATACACTTGATTTCTTTTTCTTGCCTGATTGCTCTGGCTAGAACTTCCAATACTATGTTGAATAGGAATGGTGAGAGAAGGCATCCTTGTCTAGTGCCAGATTTCAAAGGGAGTGCTTCCAGTTTTTGCCCATTCAGTTTGACACTGGCTGTGGGTTTGTCATGAATAGCTTTTATTATTTTGAGATACATTCCATTGATACTTGTTTATTAAGAGTTTTTATCATAACGCAGTGTTGAATTTTGTCAAAGGCCTTCTCTGCATCTATTGAGATGATCATGTGGTTTTTGTCTTTGGTTCTGTTTATGTGATGGATTATGTTTATAGATTTGCATATGTTGATTCAGCCTTGCATCCCAGGATGAAGCCTACTTGTTTGTGATGGATAAGCTTTTTGATGTGCTATTGCATTCAGTTTGCCAGTATTTTACTGAAGATTTTTGCATTGATGTTCATCATGAATATTGGCCTGAAATTTTCTTTTTTAGTTGTATCTCTGTCAGGTTTTGGTATCAGGAGAATGTTGGTCTCATAAAATGAGTTAGGGGGATTCCCTCTTTTTGTATTGTTTGGAATAATTTCAAAAGGAATGGTACCAATTTCTCTTTGTATGTCTGGTAGAATTTGGCTGTGAACCCATCTGATCCTGGGCTTTTTTTGGTTGGTAGACTATTAATTGCTGTCTCTACCTCAGACCTTGTTATTGGTCTACTCAGGGATTCAACTTCTTCCTGGTTTAGTCTTATGAGGGCGTAAGTGTCCAGGAATTTATCCATTTCTTCCAGATTTACTGGTTTATGTGCATAGAGTTGTTTGTAGTCTCAGATGGTAGTTTGTACTTCTGTGGAATTGGTAGTGATACCCCTTTATCATTTTTTATTGCATCTATTTGATTCTTCTCTCTTTTCTGTTTATTAGTCTGGCTAGCAGTCTATGTATTTTTTGATTTTTTTTCAAAAAACTGGCTCCTGGATTTATTGGATTTTTTTTGAAGGGTTTTTTTTTTTCTGTCTCTGTCTCCTTCAGTTCTGTTCTGATCTTAGTTATTTCTTGTCTTCTGCTAGCTTTTGAATTTGTTTGATCTTGCTCCTCTAGCTCTTTTAATTTTGATGATGGGGTGTCAATTTTAGATCTTTGCTTCTCATATGGGCATTTAGTGCTATAAATTTCTCTCTAGACACTGCTTTAAATGTGTCCCAGAGATTCTGGTATGTTGTGTCTTCGTTCTCACTGGTTTCGAAGAGCATCTTTATTTCTGCCTTCATTTCAATATTTATCCAGTAGTCATTCAGGAGCAGGTTGTTTAGTTTCCAAGTAGCTGTATGGTTTTGAGTGAGTTTCTTAATCCTGAGTTCTAGTTTGATTGCACTGTGGTCTGAGAGACTATTTGTTATGATTTCCATTCTTTTGCATTTGCTGAGTTATTTACTTCCAACTAAGTGGTCAATTTTAGAGTAAGTGCAATGTGGTACTGAGAATAATGTATATTCTGTGGATTTGGGGTAGAGAGTTCTGTAGGTGTCTATTAGGTCCTCTTGGTCCAGATCTGAGTTAAAAGTCCTTGATAGCCTTGTTAATTTTCTGTCTCTTTGATCTTTCTAATATTGACAGTGGAGTGTTAAAGTCTCCCACTATTATTGTGTCGGAGTCTAAGTCTCTTTGTAGGTTGCTTAGAACTTGCTTTATGTATCTGGGTGCTCCAGTTTTGGTTGTGTATATATTTAGGATAGTTAGCTCTTCTTGTTGCATTGATCCTTTTACCATTATATAATGCCCTTCTTTGTCTCTTTTGATCTTAGTTGGTTTAAGGTCCATTTTATCAGAGACTAGGATTGCAACCCCTGCTTTTTTTGCTCTCCATTTGCTTGGTAAGTCTTCCTCCATCCCTTTATTTTGAGTCTATGTGTGTCTGCCTGTGAGATAGGTCTCCTAAATACAGCACACTGATGGGTCTTGACTTTTTATCCAATTTACCAGTCTGTGTATTTTGATTGAGGCATTTAGCCCATTTACATTTAAGAGTAATATGTGTGAATTTGATCTTGCCATTTTGATACTAGCTGGTTGTTTTACCCATTAATTGATACAATTTCTTCATTGTGTCAATGGTCTTTACCATTTGGTACATTTTCGCAGTGTCTGGTACTGGTGTTCCTTTCCATGTTCAGTGGTTCCTTCAGGAGCTCTTGCAAGGCAGGTCTGGTGATTTCAAAATCTCTCAGTAATTGCTTGTCCATAAAGGATTTTATTTCTCCTTCACTTATGAATCTTAGTTTGGCTGGATATGAAATTCTAGGTTGAAAGTTCTTTTCTTTATGAGTGTTGAATATTGGCCGCCGCTCTCTTGTGGCTTTTAGGGTTTCTGCCAAGAGATTTGCTGTGAGTCTGATGGGCCTCCTTTTGTGGGTAACCTGACCTTTCTCTCTGGCTGCCCTTAGCATTTTTTCCTTCATTTCAACCTGGTGAATCTGATGATTATGTGCCTTGGGGCTGTTCTTGTTGAGGAATATCTTGGTGGTGGTCTCTGTATTTCCCGGATTTGAAAGTTGGCCTGCCTTGCTAGGTTGGGGAAGTTTTCCTGGATAATATCCTGAAGAGTGTTTTCCAGCTTGGATTCATTCTCTTCATCACATTCCGGTACACTGATCAAGCGTAGATTAGGTATTTTCCCATAATCTCATATTTCTTGGAGGCTTTGTTCATTTCTTTTCACTCTCTTTTCTGTTATCTTGCCTTCTCATTTTATTTCATTGAGTTGGTCTTCAATCTCTGATATCCTTTCTTCTGCTTGATCAATTCAGCTATTGAAAGTTGTGTATGCTTCATGAAATTCTCATGCTGTGTTTTTCAGCTCCATCAAATCATTTATATTCTTCTCTAAGCTGGTTATTCTAATTAACATTTTATCTAACCTTTTTTCAAGGTTCTTAGTTTCTTTGCATTGGTTTAGAACATGTTCCTTTGGCTCAGAGAAGTTTGTTATTACCCACCTTCTGAAGCCTGATTCTGTCAATTCATCCAACTCATTCTCCATCCAGTTTTGTTCCCTTGCTGGTGAAGAGTTGTGATCCCTTGGAGGAGGAGAGGCATTCCAGTTTTTTTATGATTTCATCCTTTTTTACTGGTTTCTTCCCATCTTTCTGGATTTATCTACCTTTAGTCTTTGAAGTTGGTGACTTTCAAATGGGGTCTCTGAGTGAACATCCTTTCTGTTGATGTTGAAGCTATTTCTTTCTGTTTTTTAATTTTCCTTCTAACAGTCAGGGCTCTCTGCTGCAGGACTGCTAGAGGTTCACTCCATACCCTGATTGCCTGATAATCACCCTTGGGGGCTGAAGAACAGTAAGGGTTGCTGCCTGTTTCTTTGTCTGGTATGTTTGTCCCAGAATGGTACCTGTCAGATGTCAGCCAGAGCTCTCCTTTATGAGGTGCTTCTTTGGATATATGGGGGTCAGGGAGCTGCTTGAGGAGGCAGTCTGTCTTTTATCAATTCTTAAGTGCTGTGCTGGGAGCTCTGTTGTTCCATTCAGAGCTGCTGGGCAGGGATGTTTAAGTCTGCTGCAGCAGTACTCACAACCACCTCTTTTCCCAGGTGCTCTGTCCCAGGAAGGGGGGGCTTTATTTATGTCTCTGATGTGCTGCTGCCTTTTTTCAGAGATGCCCTGCCCTGCAAGGAGGGAGTCTAGTCACAGTCTGTCTGCAGAGGCTTTGCTGAGCTGCCACAGGCACTGTCCAGCTGGTGTGTAAACATCGTTGCAGTTTTGTTTACACATGTAAGGTTAGAACTGCTTCAGTAAAGGCAGACTGCCTTAGTAATGATGGAGTGCCTCGGTAATGGTGGACTGCCTCGGTAATGGTGGACTGCCTTGGTAATGGTGGACTGCCTTGGTAATGGCCAACTGCCTTGGTAATGGTGGACTGCCTCAGTAATGGCGGATGCCCTTCCCTCCATGGAGCTTCACTGTCCTGGGTTGAGCTCAAACTGCCGTGCTGGCTGCAAAACTCTCAAGCCAGAGCATTTCAGAATGCTGGTCTTTGTGGGGGTGGGACCTGCCAAGCCAGATCACCTGGCTCCCTGCCTTCAGGACCCTCTTTTTCAGGGAAATGTGCAGTTCTGTCTTGCAGGCATTCCAGGTGCCAATTAAAATGTCTGCTCAGATTTGTGCGGGTTTTTGTGCTGGAAACCCGCAGCGCTTGTCGGCCAGTGGGAATATCCTGGTCTGTGGGTTGTAAAGATCATGGGAGAAGCACAGTATCTGAACTGGAGTGCCAGCGTGGACAGAAGCCCCCAGTGGCCTCTGTTGGGTAGGAGGGGTTCCTCCAGTCTGCTGCACTTCCCGGGTGAGGCCGTGCCCTACCCTGCTTCGGCTCACCCTCCTTGGGCTACACCCACTGTCCAAACAGTCCCACTGAGATGTACCTGGTACCTCGGTTGGAAATGTGGCAGTTACTCACCCTCTGTGTCGCTCTCACTGTGAACTGCGCTCTAGAGCTGTTCCTATACAGCCATCTTGGCAGACTCTCCTCTTTTTCCATCTTTTATTAGGCAAACCGAAATTCTTCTGATTTTTTTTTTCTCTAGTTTCTCCTAGCTATTGCCTCTATTGATTCCTGCCCTCTAATTTGCATGCTAATATGCAAAGCTATAGTTATTACTCCCATTCTTCATGGCTGGAACATTACTGTTGTAGAATGCTAGAAGTTTTTTCCAGTGTCGTCTAGTGTCTTTCAATCTTCTACCTTTGTGCTTTCTTGAAACAGGAGGTTCTTTTTTTTTTTTCTTTTTGAGACGGAGTCTTGCTCTGTTTCCCAGGCTGGAGTGCAGTGGCACCATCTTGCTGCAACCTCTGTCTCCTGAGTTCAAGCAATTCTTCTGCCTCAGTCTCCTGAGTAGCTGGGATTATAGGCACGTGCCACCACGCCCAGCTAATTTTTGTATTTTTAGTAGAGATGGGGTTTCGTCATGTAGGCCAGGCTGATCTGGAACTCCTGACCTCAGATGATCCACCCGCCTTAGTCTCCCAAAGTACTGGGATTACAGGCGTGAGATACCTCACCTGGCCATTTTGTTTTGTTTTGTTTTGAGACAGAATCTTGCTCTGTCACCCAGGCTGGAGTGCAGTGGCGTGATCCTGGCTTACTGAAGCCTCTGCCTCCCAGGTTTCAGTGATTCTCCTGCTTCAGCATCTCAAGTAGTTGGGATTACAGGCATGCACTACTACGCCCAGCTAATTTTTGTATGTTTTTGTTGTTGTCTTGTTGTTTTAGTAGACACAGGGTTTCACCATGTTGGCCAGGCTGATCTCAAACTCCTAACCTTAGGTGATCCTCCTCCTTCAGCCTCCCAAAGTACTGGGATTACAGGCATGAGCTACCATGCCCAGCCGCTTGAAACACGAGGTTCCAGCTATCAGTCCAGGCAGTTAGAACATCTACCCATACTGTCCTTGGTATTTTAGAAGTGCAGAGAAAAATTAAGCCTCAACTCTCAATTATAAAACAGAGTTTTGATGCCAGTGGTAAGAACAAAAGCTTTGAGAGAGAAGGCTTTTTTTTTTTCTTTTAAATGTACAAGAGACTAGTTTTGGGGAGGCTTCCATATTTTCAAATCGATAACAGCATTATTCATATAAATTCTCAAACTGTTAACAACTCAAATGCTCTTTAGTAGAATGGGTATCGTGTTTTGTTTACTAGACTATGATATAGCAAGGAAAATGAACAAATTACATGCAAAATTATGGATAAAACTCATAACCATCTTTTGAATGGAAGAAGACAGACCTAGTAGCAGACATACTGGTGATTTTTAAATATAAATATTTTAAAAGGCCTAACTTATGGTGTTGGAAATCAGGATACTAAAAATTTAGCAAAGGAGGGTGTGGATCACTGGGGAGCATGAAGCTTTTGGAATGCTGCTTGTTTTCTGTTCTTTAAAATCTGGGTAGAAGTTAAATTAGATGTGTTGACTGTGAGACAATACATTAAGCTGAGTACATTCATGATGTAAGCCTTATTCTGAATATGTATTCAATAAAACTGTTCTAAATTTATCATGAACGGTGGAAAGCCCATTTATATAAAATGCACTGTATTGTGCATGAATAAATTTAAAAATAGAAGTAAATATGTATCTGTTGGTTTGTAAGGCTATCCAAATTATACTGGATAATTAATAAGTGGGGCTGGCTGTGGTGGCACATGCCTGTAATTCCAGCACTTTGGGA
Source organism: Cacajao melanocephalus (assembly GCA_963573385.1). Classification (NCBI taxonomy): domain Eukaryota; kingdom Metazoa; phylum Chordata; class Mammalia; order Primates; family Pitheciidae; genus Cacajao; species Cacajao melanocephalus. Next base: position 85,495 of record CAUYLG010026223.1, on the reverse strand, counting down.
GGCTGAGGTGGGCAGATCACCTGAGATCAGGAGTTTAAGACCAGCCTGGCTAACATGATGAAACCCCAACTCTACTAAAAATACAAAAAATTATCTGGGCACGGTGGCAAGCCCCTGCAATCTCAGCTACTCGGGAGGCTGAGGTAGGATAATTGCTTGAACCCAGGAGGCAAATGTGGTGACCCAAGATACTGCCACTGAACTCCAGCCTGGGTGACAGAGCAACACTCCATCTCAAAAAAAAAAAAAGTTGTATTGTCAAGTTGCAAGAGATGTATGTATTATTCTTTTCTGGTAGAACAAATTATCTACATATATGTATAAATTTATATACATATGAGCAAGGGGAAAGGGTGAATAATAGACATCAGATGTTAATGTTGGTTACTCCGTGGGGATTAGAGGCTTGAAGCTTGTACAAAGGGGAGATGACTAGTGTTGCAGGACTTTTCTTAGTTCATCTAAAGACAGGATCCTTGTCACATGGCCATGAAAGGTTAGGCTTGCAGACAAGTTGAAGGGTGAGAATAATGGGACTTATGGGGGAAAAAGGGGGAAACAGGGAGTCAGCACAGCAAAAGTCATTCTAGCATATGCATCTTGCCTCACAGATTGAATTCTGGGTTCCACACAGGAGGAGGAGGAGCCAGGCTCCACCCAGTTGCAAAGGACTTGAAGTTCCTCAGGCTCCACCCCAGCATGCAGGCTGGTTGGGGTTTCTCTGGGAAACTTTCCCACTGGGCTGTCTCACTATCATTGTTTTTATATCTTTTATATTATTTAACATTTTTTTAATATTATTTGACTTGTTACAATAAACTATATTAATTTCATAATTTCTAAAACATCAAAAAATAAAAATGTCTTATAAAGAAAAAAGTGAGTTGATACCTGAAAAAAAAAATGCATATAAGAGTATGTAGATCCACCAGAGTGAATCTGCCAAAAATAAATGAAGATCTCAAGAGCTGTGAAAAGGAAATAAGAGTCAGAGAGAGGGCAACAGAGCCTGATTCTAGGGGAATAAGTAGCATGGTGACAGATAGAGGTCACTCTGATTGGGGATACCACAGTGTACTCAAATGTACCCAGTTCTTACCAGCCTTAGTATAACTCTGAAGCCACATCAATAAAGAAAGCTCTTATTCTTGTCACTTAGTATTAATGCACCCTTCATGTCACTTGAAATACCCTCAGCTGTTTCTGGGACACCACAGTTGCCGCATAGGAACTCAAAAACCTGTTGGCTGGCCTTGTAGCACTCCCCCAGTCTATGTCGTCTCCACAGTTTTCCCATCAGGTCTTCTGCATCAGTAATAGAAGAGAATAAATATAGACTTTTTAAGTGCCCATATATGGCAGCACATGTAAATAAATGCCACCGAGGAATCACCAATCGTAGATGATGGAGTTCACCTGAATTCTGCCTACAAGTCTGGGTGCAGGCAGGACATCCCTCTTCAGAGATATGGATGGGGTGCCATCTGTGGGAACTCAAAAGCTACCGAATGAGATTGCTTACTCTCATCTTTAATACTTAGCTTGTGCCTGATTAGAGTGATTCATAGACATTTTTAAATGTTTAAAATCTTTTCCTAGTAATCATTCTTTTCAGCTATAGTAGGAGGCTACCTTACAATTCTCCTACCTATAATATCATTGTGTCATGAAGTCTGTGTATCTTCTTGGCCTTTCTTTTTAGATCTTTTAGAGACTGTGTCCTTGGCCTCGTCACTATGCAACACTGCTTCTTAATTTTTTTCATTTCCAGGCACTAACATTTTATTTGTTGGTTGGTTATTATTTCTTATTGTAGAGCTGTTTGTTTCCTGAGTTCTTATAATCCTGTTTCTCTTTTGAGCTAGCATCATTAAAACAGAGCCAAATGAAAGGCTTATATTTGACTCACCTTGGTCATTGCATCCTCTTATAATTAGCCCATTGAGAGTTTAGGAAATAAAAGATGTCCTGAATGCCCCTTGTTGCATGTACCGTCATTACACTGTATGCAAATATTAGAAGTGGAGGAGCACAGTGTTTTATATTGTCCATTAGCCCAACCATGCCCTCCTTTGGATGTGCAAGCTCACTAAAGGTGGGGTTTGGGTTCCATCAATTCTGAATATCTAGAACCCAGAGCAATATTTTCAAAAGGATCACAAGAGATATAGGATTAATGCATTAAATACCAATGTGTCATAAACATTCTGTAGTACTTTGGGGGGAAAAAAAGATGAATAAAACAATAACCTAAAAATGTCCGTAGTTTCTTAAGGAAACAAGACAACAGCTATAATTACATGAGAAAGTGCTTTAATAGAGACATACTAAATGGCTAGGGGAGCAAATACTAGTGAATGATTAATTTTGCCTAAGGGGGCCAGGGACACCTTTAAATTCCTGTAATCTTAAATGCCTGATATTTAACATAGAATCTTGGCCTTTTGTCTACATGCTAAACCCTCTGCAAAGCTCTCAATCCCTCTTGGAAAGAGGGTAGTATTTTATCATAAATCTTTAGAACCCCTTACTAATTGGCATAAACCTCCCTGTTAAATAAATCAGTCTGTGTGTGCCTCATATGTGTATCTAGTTTGGCCTATAGACCTTGAATTATTCACTTGGTTCATGTTTCAACTTGATTCATTTCATTTTGCATATGTGTTTTAGAGAAAGACAAATGAAATCGGGCTCTGAACGGTCCTGCTTCCACATCTGACCTCGTTCAAGCTCACTCTTTCTGCCCTTTGTTTTTATTTAAATTATTTGCAAGAACATCTCTTGACTATGTTTCCATCTCAACTTTTTTTATGTGAAAACGTGGGCCAGAAAACAGAGCTTGAACTTCACAAAATGTTCTCTTAGTAGATTGCAAAGCTTTGTTATCTCTTAAAAGAACTGAGCTATCCTCTAACATCTGAAAAATAGTAATCACTAAGCAAATATATGTAAGAACCAATTGGTGGGATGGTAAATGTTTGTCCTCTTTTTACTAAGATAGAAAGAGATATCTCCTTGATTCCCAACCATTTCAGGTCCTAAAATGTAAAGAAAAACATATATTGGAAGTTTAAGAATTAAATATTAAGGCAGATTGATGCTGCATCCCACTATTTTATAAAAAACCCAGATATGTCATAATTGAGTTGCATTTTTATTATGTGCACATATCTGGCTTTGAGGAGAATTATATGAGTTGAATTAGTTTTTTATACAACCTTCCAGCAGCTCTGTGTGGAACCATATGGGAGACATTTGGTTCTCATCAACTCCCTTTTACCCTTACTTCCACCCCATTGCTTTAAAAGAACTTTCATTCTCTTTAACTATCTGCAGGTTTTCTTCTGTTCGGAGAGGAGAGCCACTGAAATATTATGACCTCTAAGTGGTGGGCTGTAAGGGTCTTTCTCAAAAGCCAGCCCACAGTTGTGCGTTGATCCCACCTGTTGGTGGCCTGGTGCAGACTGTGGGCTGGACTGGTTGCAGTCTGGTCTCTTTCATCTCATTGGGAGGACACTTACAGCATGGGTTGCTTCTCTCTTGTGGTCTATAAGGAGAAGTGGATGGATTGTGTTTATAGCCTTGTTATTATGGTGATTTTTCTAAGCCTGAAATTCACTTTTCAAAGAGCGTAGATGTTTTATATGGAAAATAGTTGTTAGGAGATTTTTCTGAGGTTTAACTTCAACAGATAATCCTTTAAGGTAATATCAAGGTTTCCCTGTAAAGATTTCAGACACATCAGCGTAATTATTTGCTAACCACTCTTCAGGGGAGGTAAGTGGCAAATATCAATGTATTTTCATAATGAAGGAGCCCAAGACTGGGAAAGTGGAAAGATGCCAGCTCGCATTTAGACTTAGGTTTTCTTACAAATCAAAATCTTTCTCCCTTCATTGTCTGGCCCATATGTTTTCCTTCATTTCTCTGGACGAAGGAAACACTGAAGGAAGCAATACAAAAATTATCTCTCTGTTTGCATGAGTGCTTGTAAATATGTGCATGACGATGGAAACCTGAGCATCAGTTATAACCATAAGGTTAATTATCAGTTGCCACAAGAATTTCAAATAACCTGGCATTGACTGGAGGCATTTTACACTACATAGATAGTGTGTGTCAAGTGAATGGAATTTTACTTCCAGTCAACATTAGGATTGTTTAAAAGAATGGCATTATGAGTAAATGCATAGTTAAAAGACAGCTGCCACTTAAAGAGCCTTATGTAATGTAGGTGAATTCTATCAAATGACAGCTTCCCTCATAATGAAGTAAAAGTACTTTTGGAGGTTAACTGTCAGTATTTTTATTCCATATCCTCGTTCAGCATAGTAAAAGGCAGATACTTTCATATAATACATTTATTCCCTTGATGGAATTTGAGGGCAGGCTAGCAAGTTCTTTTTAATTTTTTTGATAAGTCCGTATCTTGCTCAGGTTTAACGTTTATTCATGATGGCACCTCATCCCTTGCCTTCCTATTTAAATGCCAGAGGTTAAAATTTCTTATGGAAATTCTACTTAACAAAAAGCTTTATTTTGCATAATTACAATCTGGCTCAACCTCAATTCATCCAACATATTTTTATAACATTTAAAGGTCTTAGAAATACCTCTAAGATGTTTTTCATCTTTTTTTAACAAATGGAAAAATGTTCATAAGTGGTATGTTCACATATTCTCTGTTTTTCTCTCTCTCTCCTGGCCATAGGGGCACAGGGCAGCTCTCCTCTGATTAACTAGGTTTCGTTCATCATTTCAGTTCAGCCCTGACCTGACCTAAGGCTCTTTCAAACTTACTGCTATCAGTCCATTGCTTTGCTCAGTACCCTAGTGCTGAAGCCTGCATATATTTCACAATCTGCAGTGTAGCAATTTATTATTATTAATTCTACATCTTCTCCCTGTCCATTAAATAGCATGTCTAGTGACATAGTTCAGCTAAATGAAAATTTGAATATTTATAGTTTAAAGCAAAGATAATATAACTAATATGTTTTGAATTATGGTTCTAAACAACTGTGTGTTTTTGTAGGGTAATTGCTAACTGACTAGAGTAATATTGGCACCGGAAATAAAATATGAGAATGTCAATTAAAACTGGAAATATCAAAGTACCAGTCTTTTTTTTTAAGATAGGGTCTCATTCTGTCTCCCACGCTTGAGTGTAGTAGCATGACCCTGGCTCATTTCCACCTCCACCTCCCAGGCTCATGTGATCTTCCCACCTCAGCCTCCCAAGTAGGTGGGACCACAGGTGCATGCCACCATGCCAAGCTATTGTTTTGTATTTTTGGTAGGGATGGAGTTTCACCATGTTGCCCAGGCAAGTCTCGAACTCCTGAGCTCAAGCAATCTACCTGCCGTGGCCTCCCAAAATGCTAGTATTACAGGCATTCTTTTTTCTTTATTTTCATATCTAGATACTCAAGATACATAATTTGATTAAATATAAATAATGTAAAGTTGTTTGAACTTAAGAATTATCTTGAAAATTGTTGCATCACTAAATTATGTCTCACACAGATAAGTAGTGTTACTATTGTGACTTTCATTAAAACACTTTCTTCTCATTCCAGCTTCTCTAAGAACAAAAATACTGCTCTCAATTTTTTTTAAACAATAATCATTGCTATCCCATCAATAACACAATTGGTGCCTAAGAACATCAAATGGCAAACCCAAGCATATTAATTACATCATTAAAGTAGCATTTGGTGTACTGCTGAGATACATTACAATAACAATAACCTTTCTGTTAAATAGAATGCACTACCAGCATGTAATGCAGAAGTTGCATACAATGAAGATATCTCCTTCCATCACCTCGTGGCATAAATCAATATAGTCAGAGCAACAAAGAATGACTATTTCCATAAAAACGACATTAAACTATTTGTGTGCTTGTGTGTGCGCACGTGTGTGTCTATATGGAATGCCACAATTTGAAAGCTAGATAAACTGCTCCAGAGAAAGCAGAGTTGCGTGGTTACATCTGCTGAAAACAATCTGTGCTGTGTATGAGAGCTCATGTCAGCCCAGTAATTACCACAACTGAGATAAAGCCTGTGCTAAATGTCACCGGCCGCTGACAAGCACAGGAAGCGAAACCCTGCTAAATGAGTCAGTTACTCTGAGAGTGCTTAGCTCTACTTGCAGGCTAAAAGCATTTTTCTTGTGTGTAAAAGGAAAAAATATATGTGATAAAAGAAAAAAAAAAAAACCAGAAACACATTCATAATGTAAACCTGACTGAAATTCTCTACTGCCCACTCAGAAGTACATTTGATAGAAGGCTAACAGATGCAATCAAGTTGAAGGAGAAATATTAATGGACATTTTTGTGTGTCTGGCAGAGTCTTCTACCTTCTACCACAAATTGCTCATTAGTACAATACAGTTTCTCACAGTTTAGAATGACCTCCCAAAGACAGCTGAGGTTCCTATTGACAATAGCTAACCAATAACATGCTGGAACAGCTTGCCTGAGTCTACATAGAATGCCCATGGACCTAAAGTGCATTTTTTAAAAGTCTTAGATAGGAGGGATTTACTGGTGTTTTAAGGAGTATTTCTGACAACAGCAGGACTAATAGTGTTAATGTGAGGGAAATGACCCTCTTCCTACTTATTTTTTTCTCTTTACCAATCCATTAAAAAATCATTCTCTCTAGTTATAATTTTATTTTAGCCGCTTTGTAATGTGATTTGACTACCACAAGACTCTCCTAACCCAATCACCTCACCCTTTCCTGACACTTGAGTGAGAATCTCTAGCCTCCAGCAGAGGATCTGAAGTATACTAAGCACCAAAACCCAGAGTGAAATTGTTGAACTAGAATGGCTTTCCTAGCACCCAGGTAACAATGCCAATATCAAGGTAACAGTATAGAGGTTGTTGCAGGTGCTCTCTGAGAAAGCCTTCCTGAGCATCTCTCATTACCTCGGTGAATGGACTGAGTTTCAGGGTCTGACCCTTAACCTTTGACTTCACAAACTGTTTTTAAAACACCACAAGTGGATTCAGCTTTGGGGATGCACTTTCTTGAACTCACAATAAGTTGCAAAAATGAATATTACAATAGTACATTAATAATGCAGAGCCTGAGATTATCTGAAAATAGACTACTTGAGCAGCCAATCATTGTTAGAGTATTTCCTGACAAGAATAGAACAGGAATCTGGGGAGTTAGGTGAACTGAATGTTTAATTGCATCTTTCTCACCATTGGGACAGTCTGACCAATGGGTTGGGGAAGTTGGAAATTTGTTGTCTGTGGCCTCCAGCATCTGTTTTTCACATCAAAGGTATGCTTGCCAATGGAACAAGGGACTTGCAAGCTATTCATAATCTATCACTTATTAAACTCTTATTATATACCGAGCATCTTTCCTAAAAGTTTTTCATGCTTTATCTTAGTTATTATTCATCACATAGATCTCTGGAAGAAAATACAGTAATTATTCCAATTTTACAAATACACTTACTCAAGGCCATACAATCCAAGCAGCATTTGTTTTCATTTTTCACCAAGTACTTGTGAATTGGCCCACACAAGGACCACTAATTTTAGACCAATTAAAATTCATTCCAGTGTCATAAATGGAATTAAATTGTATTTTAAACATTAGCAGTTTTTTTTTAATTTTTATTTTCCAATCCATGATTTAGAAGAATAATATCTTCCAAACTTTTGATCAGAGTATGACTATTGGGCCATAATGATGGCAGACTTAAGCTTCAGGTCACATTCTACATTTAGCTTAGTTTATTTTTTAATTTCTATTAAATCAGGAAACCTTAATTTATAGGCCATTGAGATGATAGCAAGTGTGTGATGGTTATGGCAGATGGTTATGAATATTTGGATCAAACATGGACTCAAGAGTGATGGGAATGTATTCTTTCTGAAACTACCTCTGGAGCTCTCTCAGATGGTCTCATAGGATCATAGGCAAGAGTTGGAAAGTTGAGTATCTGAGTGAACACCTACGCTCATCTTTGGTTGCATTTAACTTCACAATGTATTTCATTATACTCTGTGTCATTATTTAAATTTGGGTTTAAAATATGGCCCCAAATTCATCATGAATTCATCTCTCCAGTGAGTGAAAAAAATAATCAAATGGAAAAAGTCAAGCTCTTGGGGATAAAGCCATTTGCAGACGTGTTTGGTCTTGATTGAAAAAAAAGTCTTGGCATCTTATCCTATTAAAACTTATGCCTTTATTAGCCCTTAATGTAGGTTCAGTCAATGTAATATACTTATAGATTATTGAGATGTGTTACTTGTCTAAGCTTCTTGACATAATGGAAATGGTCTTTACTGACATTATCAGTTACATGATAAATGTTATCACATCCTTTATTTAAAACATTCATGTGAGAACCTTTCCCTCAGTTGTCAAGGAAAAGTTCGCTCAACTTCACCGGCAAAAACAGTCTTACATACATGGCCTATTTCTTCATACGTCTAAAATCGTATGTTTTTGATGACTATAGTGTGATTATAGTAATAGGTTTTGCTATATCCTTCAACATTAAATCAAGAGGTATACTTTTAAATTTTAATTAAAAATATATAGATAATAGATAAATATATTATTTCAAAAATAACATTAGAGACAAATTAAAAACACCTGTTAACTACCATATACAATTCAATTATTCTCTCTAGTAGCAATCATTTTATCAGCTTTATATAGTTTTCTCAAGTCTTTACATGAATACTTAGAAATGTTTTGTATTGTATATTTTTAACAGAAATGTTGTAATATTATATGTGTACTTTTGTAGTTTGCTTCTTCTACTGCAACAGTACATCTCCTGTTGTTTAATGCTACCAAATATATGTTCAATAATATATTTAGTAATTTTGCTTTCTAAAAAAGTCATTGAGATTGCTTTCAGTTTTTTGCTATTCCAAACATTTCTGTAATTCATATTCTTGTTTCTATCCCCCTGTGCATATGGATCAGTGTTTCACTAGGGCTGATACCAAGAAGCGGATTTGCAGGAAGTGCACTTATTTTCAATTTTAATAGGCACTATTGATCTGGCCTTCAAAATGCGGAACATATTTATTTTATATTATGGGAAGAATGATGTGAGGGGGCCCATGCCCACATCTTTGACATTTAAATTTTTGCAAAGTAGTAAATGAAAATAATATCTTGGTGCTATTTTATTTTGTTTTTAAGAAGGTTAAGAATCTTTTATAATATGCTTTATTAATCATTTGAATTTTTTCTCTGAAATGCTTGCTCATGTATTTTCATTTATTTTTATATTGGGATAATTGTTTCTTACATATTTTCAACATTTTTGATGAAGAATATTTTCACCAACTGGTTACTTCCCTTAACTTGAGTGGTGGTGTCTTACATCAAATTGAAGTTTTAATTTTTTTTTTCTCGAGACACAGTCTTGCTGTGTTGCCCAGGTTGGAGTGCAGTGGGGCCATCTTAGCTCACTACAACCTCTGACTCCCAGGTTCAAGCGATTGTCATGCCTCAGCCTCCCGAGTAGCTGGGATTACAGGTGGGTGCCACCATGCCTGGCTAATTTTCGTATTTTTAGTAGACACGAGGTTTCACCATGTTGGCCAAGTTGACCTCAAACTCTTGACCTCAAATGATCTGCCTACCTTGGCATCCCAAAGTGCTAGGATTATAGGTGTGAGACACCACACCCAGGCTGAAGTTTTAATTTGTTATGAAATGTAGCAGTCTTTTTACATTAGTTTTTTCTACATGCTCTTTATTTAAGAAGACAAGTAAAATGTATTTTCTTCTACTATATAATTTTTAAAATGTATCATCTAGGTAGAATTTATTTTTGTAAGTGGTGTGAAATAGGGATCTAACATTTTTCGAAATTGTTAAATGACTGCCCCTATATCATGTATCTAATATTTATTCTGTTTTACTGACTTGAGATGATACTTTTATTAAATTATAAAATTTCCATACCTAAGTGTTTCAGAATCTGTATTCTATTTGTTTGCTTGACATTGGCCTGATATTTTTGGTTAATACCATAACAATTTAATTTCCATGGCTTTATAATTATTTTTAGTATTTGGTAATGGTGAGTACTTTGCCACTATTTTATTTTCCAAGATCATTCTAGCTATTCTTGCACACTTCCTTGTATGACTGTGGCATCAAGTTACCAACATTAATGGAAAGAACTTTGAACACTTTATTGTGATTTATTTGAATTTAAAGATAAAATTTAATGAGTTTAATTATTTTTAATACCATTTTTTTTCTCTTCCAAGAACATGGTACATCTCATCACTTATTCAGATTTTATTTTATGTCATTCAGTAAAATTTTGTGTTTTTTCTAAAAATAAACTATATATTGCTATATTTATTTCAAAACATTTTATTCTCTATATTTTTTATATTTTATTTCTACTTATTGCTAATGTAAGTCCAAATTTGGCTTTTCATGACATGTCAATTTTCAAATATACCTTTGCATTTAAAGGATAATCACTTTGAGTTTTAGAGAGAGTCCTGGATATAAGCCTGTCTAACTGGATGCTACCATCCAGGACTTTGACTCTTAAGGGATTCAAATACTCAAGGAAAACTGAGGAGTCATTAAAGGAAGCACAAAGTTCCAGCAACTGTGATGGTGTGTCAAGTAGTGGCTCTGCCAGAGGCATTGCTGTGATTATTCTGTATGTTATCTTTTTTGTGTTCTACCATCTTGCCTTCCATAGACACTGTCTGCCATCTAAGCCTGTGTTTTCCAGACATCTCATTGATCTCACAACCTACCTGTAGTCTTTATAACAAGTTCCTTTTCTATTTAAATTTTCTGGAGTTTATTCTCCTTCGTGCAATGAAAAACACTAGCTGAAAAGATTTTGGCACAAAGGAATGGGTTTCAGGTGAATGTCCTTCAGGAAAATGAGGATATGGAGAATCTTGAATTGCTCATCTCCTCCTCATGTGGTAAAGGTCATGAAAATCCCAGTAACATTCAAAGATGACACTCTGAAAGCTTACTCCAAGTGGCCAAAAAACTTAAAAATTATTATCAGCAACCATCTTGAGTGAAGTGCTTACTGCAGTCAAAGGTTAAAGGGTCTATGTTGCTATTGGCATACAACACTATAAAAGGTGAGTACAATTCAAGGAATGCAGAATAGCTCTTAATAATGCTGCACAACTTAAAGAGAAAATAATTAAACTCAAATCCATAAATACTGTCACCAAGGGGTACACTAAAAACAGGAGAGTTTTAGAACTCTGTCCACAGGAACTCTGTATCTTGTATTTATGCAGCTAAGGTTTCTAAACTAAATCAAACTAAAAATATGCAGCATATTGCTGAAGTACATTGTTCTTTGAATCCACAGCCTCATCATGTCTCTTCTGTGAATGTCAGGGTATTGATTAGGTGAGAATAGTCCTCAACACTTTAGGTGGAGATCAATTAGAGTAATTGAAGGACTTTTATCCCCCACTGAGCCTTTATTGATCACTTAAGCACATCTCTCCCCTTGTTTGCTGAGGGGTATTCCCTCTTGCTTGAAGGTATTATACCTCCCTAGTCTATGGGAGTTAGCTTGCAAAGTGAGTGCTATTCCCCTTATTTTCTATTTCCTTCCAAACAACGGGATGCATAGGTGGAGTCAGATCTCAACAGGACCCACAAGGCCAACTGTAAAATCAAACCTGGGGAGAAGTGAAGGACTACCAAAGCAAAAGAACTGCACAACTTTGGTAATGTACATAAACAAAAATCTAAGGAATATGTAAGAATGAATTCTGAAATCCAAAAAGAGAGAAACAACATTTTAGATCAGATTGAATTTAGCAGTGGATATACACGTACCAGAATTCTGATTCAAAGGCTAGTTCAAGAGGCCATTTGTTTTGCTGGACAGACACTGGGTTTAATGGTGTCCCACATGGAAGGAAGTTACGAGAAATCAATTTTTGTAAAATAAAATATCAGAATTCTCAGATAATTTTATTCAGCCATGGCTAAAATTCTAGTTGAAAGCTTTGACCACACACTTAAAATGTACTTAATAAAAAATAGTAAAGTTACTTGCACAAGTGCTTTTGAGAATGTAAAGCCATTTTTCTAGGTAAGGGGGGCATTGAGAGATTATTTACAAACCACTCATTATGAAAGCTAAGTTTAATCTGCACTTATTATTTAACTAGTCATGAAGCAAAATTTCTATACTTGCTATGAAAAACAAAATTACTTTTTTTTATAATTATAAACTTGTTTTAATAGTTATTTTCTAAGGACCTCTGACTTAATAATTTATAAATAATTTATGTTTACAGAAAACCTCATTGGCTTAAAATGTCTGTTGTAAAGTATTATGTTTCTCTCCAACTTTGAAAAAATTAACCCACTAAATATGACCTCCTTGACTTGTTATAATTAACTGAACTATCTGTACTAACAGTTCATTCTTCTATTTTTGAAAATTAATATATGACTTTAATAGTTTAGTTTTATAACCTCATCTAGAATTTTGTTCTTCTACTTTGGTATATTGCAGAAGAAAGAATTGCTGATGTGAATTCATCATGTACCACCTGCCTAATAGTGACTGACCTTGAAACATTTTCTCCATTAAAGCCTTGATAAGTAGCTATATATAGATGAGGAGATCACTGGCATCTTTGCAAAGCATGGTGGGGCTGTTCTCTCTACGATGGGAATGCTGGTAGGAAGTACTGTGATTTAAATAGCCTCTATAATTTTGATGGAAACAGAATACTCAGGGGATGGCAAAGGCCAAGAAGCAGTTTAGTTAACAGTTAATTTAATAGTGCCAACTATTAAAAGCTAAGATGGCCAGTTACCATAATGACAGCAAAATCAATCTGGTAAACTGAATAATCCAAACCACATGACTCTTCAGTAGTACTTAATTGATCATGGGAACCCTAGATGAAAACAAACAATAAAATAAAATGGCCACTGTGGTCTACTATTCAGACTGTCAGATTATATGAGACATGTTTTTGACATGAGTTTACCTCCAGTAGATCCAGTTAGACACCAAACTCATCAGTATTCCTTGTAGTATTTATCTAGCATCTGAATATTGACTTAGAATCACTTCTGCAGTGGATGCTTTAGGTACCTTGTATCACATTCTCTAGACCTACCTCCTATTTCTTAAAACACTATTTTTTTCTCCGTCTTCTCCCTTCCTAAGAGGATGGATGTGACCTAATGTTACTTGGCAATGGATACATCTTGTGGATACATTTAAAAGCTGATGTTTTGCAGGAGCATTTACAGTTAAAAAAGAAGGTAGTGTTCAAATGCATGGATCAGATAGACTGTGATGGAGGGGTCTGTGGAAGCTCGCTTTTGATCACTTCTCTTGGTGTAATAGGAAGCAAGTTCATCAGCTGAAAGATATGACAAGGGAGGGGATTTTCAAAATTAAGTATAGGGGAGAATACATAGAATTATCTAGGTGAATGGAAGAGTGAATGGTCTGGGTATGTATAATAAAGTTGTCACTCACCATTATGGGCCTATTTGATATAATCACAAGTTTAAAGTAGGTAAGTACATTCAGCATGGTTATAATAGTGGTGTGTGTGTGTATGAATGTATGTGTTTTCTATTTCCAATCTAATTCATTGTTGGGTGCAAATGTGAAGTAGACAGAAATAAACTTATTTACTAAGGTTTTGGTTTAGCCAAGTGATATGGTTAGGCTTTGTGTCCCCACCCAAATCTCATTTTAAATTCCCATCCCCATAATCTCCACATGTCAAGGGAGAGACCAGGTGGAGGTAGCTGAATCATGGAGGTGGTTTCCCCCACTCTGTTCTTGTGATAGGGAGGGAGTTCTCATCAGATCTGATGGTTTTATAAAGGGCTCTTCCTACTTCACTTGGCACTTCTCCTTCCTGCTGCCTTGTGAAGAAGGTGCCTTGCTTCCCCTTCCCCTTCCACCATGAATGTAAGTTTCCTGAGGCCTCCCAAGCCATGCTGAACTGTGAGTCAATTAAATCTCTCCTTTGTACATTGCCCAGTTTGGGGTATTTCCTTACAGCAATGTGAGAACAGACTAACACACCAGGAAAATAAGATGAAGGGCAAGAGGAACTAGGCAAAAGAGGGGTTTTATGACTGATAGGGAAATTTAAGTGACACGTATGGCAAAATGGAGACATGAAGGAATGAGGGAAAAGGAAAGGGTGGTAGAAGCAATGAATTATAGGTAACAAGGAAGAAACGCTATGGTACATCTAGGGTAACAATAGGTGTGACTTGAAAAGATAGGAATGGTCAGAGAATGGGAAGATTGAAATTAAGATTGCGGTGGTGGGGGGGTGGGGGGTGTCTATTGTTTGGTAATCTAGGGGCTGTTCCCAGCATACCTTGGGAATGAATAACCAAGGTAGGCTCAGGGCAATACCACTGGATGAGAAGAAGTGAGAGATTAGAGTGTGAGAGATGGGAAGGATCATCTGTTTGTTTCAAAGATGAGTCATTATGACTTAACGGGAGAATACATAACTTAACTGGAACTGGAATACTTTTGAGAGTGAAATATAGACTAGTCAAAATTACCACAGGATAGCAAGTGAAATTGGGACCACTGTTATGTAAGAAGTAGTAATGGAAAGAGTGCTAGTGAGCAGTAGATAGACTCTTAAGGTAATAAGAGAAATGACTTTGAGGTTATCAGATGAATGGAATACAGTGGCTAATCTGACAGAATGGGTTTTAATCTGGTGTTTTTTAGGTATGAGAGGAGGAGACTGGTGATCAAAAACAACAGCAAAAAGGATACCTACTACACTTTCAAGCTCAGTGACATAAATTTTGAAGGAGAGAAAACAGCCACCATTTGAAAGGGTGAAGAGTAGGGAGTGTTCTTAGAAAAGAGGTAGGTTTTGTGAGAAGCTATAGTGAACGAACATTCAGGGAAAAAGAATAAGGTACAGTGATGATTACTATGTCAGGCAGTTCTTTCCAGAAGGTTCAGTGGAAGATTTCATGTGGTGTAGAGAGATGGAACAAGGAAAAAGAAACTCTACTGGGATTTGGATACTCGAGACAGAGGAATGACCTGGGCATTTGTTTGTTTCTTTGGTGACTGATGGGAATAGCAATAAAGCATTTGATGAACATAATGGTGAAGAAGGTTTGATGTTGAGGTGTGAAAGAAGTTTGGTAGGAACCTGCTGAAATCTGAGGCTCCTGCTTGCCTTTTGATCTTGCAAGTGTGGAATCTGGGAAGATGCACTGTACATACACTCTGTCTCCTCTTGCCCTGCCAAGGGTAGCCTGTATCCTATACCCATTAACATCTTTTCCTTGATTAGGTGCTTCAAAGTCCCACTGGAAATATATATCAAACATAAGGAGAAAGAAGCAGGAAGAAGAATGATCTAACATGTAGACCTTTTGGAAAACAAATGAGAATAATCTTTCTTGGGTCAAGGATTTGCCCCTGCAGTTTTAACCTGCTATAGTTTAAGATATTTTATTTCTGCCCAGTTCAGATATATTTTTTAAAAGATTAAAAATTACTCATTTAATTGCCTATGTGAATGTTTGGGGAGGAATTAAAGAAAATATTAGAAAATTGAATAAAATGTGATTTGTCAATAGTTCATCTTCAAGACTCAAATGTAGATATGAAAACAGTCAAAATGGGCAAAAAATAATAGACAAGAGACATATCTCATCAAGTAAGTTTTGTATAAGTTTTTGTAATAATCACCTTTCGGGAATGGAAGATGGTGTCTAACTGGCTTCCTTTGTCTCTTCTGTTGTAAACTATGCCAAAGTACTGAGGCAGGTAAAACTTCCATTTGCATTGTGGGAAATGCCTTGTGGCCTTGAAAATGGCGTAGCTGATGTTACTGTTTGACTCAGAAGGAGACCTTGTTCTTTTGAGGCTAAAAAATGAACTTAGTGCTGATAATATACTAGAATCTTGAAGCAAAACATTTTTCAATATGCAAATAAGTAAAAATCATTTGCTCTTTGTCACTCTGTTTCCCCCTATCTTGCCTATCACTCCATGAGTTTCCAGACATAACCACTAAGGTAGCTTGAGCTATAGTAAATGTAATTGAAGAAAACCTCCATATGTGTGAAAAGTAGCCTCAAATAGAATACAGATGTGTTTGTCTAAATTTAAAATCCATTTCAGGTTTTAAAAAGCCTCAAGTTTAGTTATTTTTTTCTCTGTGACAGTGTTTTTATGTATTGTACGAGTCAAATGAAGGAACTGTTCTCTTTGGCCCTTTTATTTTGAAAGTAAAGCAGGTAAAAAAGTGAGGTTTGAGGAATAAAGTGTAAGCTTTTTTTTTTTCTTGAAGCATATTTAATTACTTAGTAGGTGGCATAATGAACACACATTAAAGGTCATTTTGAAACACCACTTCTCCCTCCTTTGCCCGGCTAACCCTTAATTATCCTCCAAACCTCAGGTAGTTGTCGTTTATTCTAGCAGTCCTTTCCAAAGCCCCATGAACAGATGCTTTTCCTGTCATAGTCCTTAATGTTTTCCTCTTTCAGAGCACTCATCATCATGTTATATTGAAATTAGGTCCTAATTCATTTTTATATACTCAATAACATCCATTTTATGTGGTCTATAAGGAATGCTCAGTAAGTGTTGGTTTAATTAAAATGTAGGGAAAGATCTTTTTACTATTTCTCTTCTTGACATATGTCAGGAGGACATATGTCCTCTTGATCTCATAGAAGGAATTATATTTTGCAAAGACATTTTTGAGTCTGAAAATCCTGATAAGTTTTCCAGAAGCGTTTTGCTTACATTTAGAAGGTAACTTAGGTGTTAAAACAGTAAACACCCACAATACACATGTGCTAATCCACATTTATCCCAGGTGAAACAATGAGGCAAAAAGTTTTCAAAGCCCTCTTTTTTTGCAACAATAGAACACTTTCCAATGTTTCTCTTTTCTTTTTACTAAGGGCCTATTATATCCATATTTTTCCCCGAGAATGACCTTCTATTTCTCCTCCATCAACTTGACTTCATTAACAGAATCGTTGGAAAGAATAAAAAAAAATTCTGTCTAAAGTGTCACCGATAATAGGTGTAAGATGTGGCCCACATGTTGTTTACACTGATGCTTTCAAGAAAACCCCAACCTTAGATGAAGCAAACAAATCTCTTTTTCTGTGTTCATACTTGAACAAAAAGGTGCAACTTAGGATTCACTGCAATGAAGTAGATAGTTTTCCACTCTAAATTTATCATCTGCAGTCTCAAATGGTTCTTCAAATAGCCTGGTGGCTTTCTAGAGCACAGAGACAAGGATTAGTATGTTGCTCTTAATGGAGACAAATAAGTCCAAATGGTAAGGATGTGGAAAATGAGAGGTGAGGCAGGAACAACATGAAAGGATGTAATGTAATGAGTTATCCTGCTGCCTACCTGCTTCATGATGGACTGTCAACTGACAAGTAGGTCACTCAGCAAGCATGTTCATGATGGGACACTACAGACTATATCTGAGTGTAGTTTGGAAAGAAGAACAGAAGAAGAAGTTAAGACCAAGTTCCTTATTGTTTCTTGTTTCCCATGGATTTTTGGGGGTGCATTTTTTGCCCTTTTTGAAATGGATGTTTAGGAAGCTCTAGGGTGTGGCATTTCACTCAAAGCCAGGAAAGGAAAAGTGGCTTAGCATGGATAGGCTCAGTGTGTGGGATGGAGAGCCATGAAGGGATGGCACTACAACTCAGACTGCACCCTGGGAAGCTTGCCAAAGGCAACACTGGTGGCTATGGAATGGTCTGAAAGGGAGTCATCCCTTTTTAAAAGTAATGGTCAAGGGTAATACGGTACTGTACTAGGCTGAACTACATTTCCCAGAATTCTTCTTTCCATAGGTTTCCTTTTAGGTAGGCCATGAAGGAAGTGAAGTGTTTGTTGTTTTTTTTTTAAGTGAATATTTTATATTTTATTTTTTTTTAGCTGTTCCCAGTAGGATTTTTTTCACCATAAGTTATTGGGGTACAGGTGGTATTTGGTTACATGAGTAAGTTCTTCAATGGTGATTTGTGAGATTTGGTGCACCCATCACCTGAGCAGTATATAGTATACCATATTTGTGGTCTTTTATCCCTTTTCCCCTTATATTCTTTCCCCCAAGTCCCCAAAGTCCATTGTATCATTCTTATGCCTTTGTGTCCTCACCGCTTAGCTCCCATATATCAGTGAGAACACACAATGTTTAGTTTCCCATTCCTGAGTAACTTCATTTAGAATAATAGTCTCCATTCTCACCCAGGTCACTGCAAATGCTATTAATTTGTTCCTTTTTATGGCTTTGTAGTATTCTGTCATATATATGTCATATATATATGTATAAAACCACAGTTTCTTTATCCACTTGTTGATTGATGGGCATTTGAATTGGTTCTACGATTTTGCAATTGTGAATTGTGCTGCTATAAACATGTGTGTGCAAGTATCTTTCTTAAAAAAATGACTTATTTTCTTTTAGGTGGACATCCAGTAGTGCTTGGTTTTGTTTTTAATTTACTTCTGTTGCAAATTCAGGGGTATATGTGTAAGTTTGTTCTATAGGTAAACTTGTATCATGGAGGTTCGTTGTATATACTATTTCATTGCCCACATATTAAGCCTAGTACCCATTAGTTATTTTTTCTGATCCTTTGCCTCCTCCACCCTCTGAAAGGTCCCAGCGTGTGTTATTCTCTTCTATATGTCTATGTATTCTCATCATTTAGCTACCACTTATAAGTGAGAATATATGGTATTTGCTGTTCTGTTCCTGTGTTAGTTTGCTAAGGATAATGGCCCCCAGCTCCATCCATGTTCCTGCAAAGGACATGATCTCATTCTTTTTTTATGGCTATATAGTATTCCATGGTGTATATATACAATATTTTCTTTATCCAGTCTATCATTGATGGGTATTTGAGTCCATGTCTTTGCTATTATAAATAGTGCTTGAACATATGTGTGCATGTGTCCTTATAATAGAATAATTTATATTCTCTTGGGTATATACCCAGTAATGGGATTACTGGGTCAAATAGTATTTTTGTTTTTAGGTCTTTGAGGAATCACCACACTGTCTGTCACAATAGTTGGACTAATTTACACTCCCACCAATAGTGTATAAGTGTTCCTTTTTCTTCACAACCTCACCAGTATCTGTTATTTTTTCTTTTTAACAATAACCATTCTGACTGGTTTGAGATGTTATCTCATTGTGATTTTGATTTTCATTTCTCTAATGACCAGTGATGTTGAGCTTTTTTTCATATGATTGATGGCCACATGTACGTTTTCTTTTGAAAAATGTCTGTTCATGCCCTTTGCCCACTTTTGAATGGGGTTGCCCGATTTTGTTCTTGTAAATTTGTTTAAGTTCTTTAATGATGCTAGGTATTAGACCTTTTTTAGATACACAGTTTGCAAAGAATTTCTCTCATTCTGTAGGTTGTCTGTTCATTCTGTTGACAGTTTCCTTTGCTTTGTGGCAGCTCTTAAGTTAATTAGATCCCATTTGTCAATTTTTGCTTTCATTGCAATTGCATTCGGTGTGTTTGTTATGAAATCTTTGCTGATTCCTATGTCAAGAATGGTATTGTGTAGGTTGTCTTCCAGGGATTTTATGGTTTTGGGTTTTACATTTAAGTCTTTAATCCGTCTTAAGTTAATTTTTGTATATGGCGTAAGGAACGGCTCCGCTTTCAATCTTGTGCATGCTTTGTATATGGCTAGGCCGTTATCCCAGCACCATTTATTGAATAGGGAATCTTTCCCCTATTGCATGTTTTTTGTCGGAATTGCCAAAGATCAAATAGTTGTAGATGTGTGATCTTATTTCTGAGTTCTCTATTCTGTTACATTGGTGTATGTTTCTCTTTTTGTACCAGTACCATGCTGTTTTGGTTACTGTAGCCCCGTAGTATAGTTTGAGTTGGGAAGCATGATGTCTCCAGCATTGTTCTTTTTGCTTAGGATTGCCTTGGCTGTTCAGGCTCTATTTTGGTTTCATATGAATTTTAAAATAGTATTTTTTAGTTCTGTGAAAAATGTACATGATAGTTTAGTAGGAATAGTATTGAATTTATAAATTGCTTGGGGACATATGTCCATTTTAATGACATTAATTCTTCCTATCTATGAGCACGGAATGTTTTTCCATTTGTTTGTGTCATCCCTGATTTCTTTATAGTTTTGCAGTTCTTCTTGTAAAGATCTATCACCTCCCTGGTTAGTTGTATTTCTAGCTCTGTGTGTGTGTGTGTGAGAGAGAGAGAGAGAGAGAGAGAGAATTGTGAATGGGACTACATTCCTGATTTGGCTCTTGGCTTGACTGTTGTTGGTATATAGGAATGTTAGTCATTTTTGCACATTGATTTTGTATCCTAAGAC
Source organism: Cacajao melanocephalus (assembly GCA_963573385.1). Taxonomy (NCBI): domain Eukaryota; kingdom Metazoa; phylum Chordata; class Mammalia; order Primates; family Pitheciidae; genus Cacajao; species Cacajao melanocephalus. The sequence goes on along the minus strand of CAUYLG010026223.1, from coordinate 65,080 downwards.
TTTGCTTAAGTTGTTATAAGCTGAAGGAGCTTTTAGTCTGCTATGGCGTTTCTAGATATAGGATCATGTTTTCTGCAAACAAGGATAGTTTAACTTTCTTTCTTCCTATTTGGATGCCCTTTATTTCTTTTTCTGGCCTTATTGCCCTGGCCAGGATTTTCTATACTGTATTGAATGGGAGTAGTGAGAGAGAGGGTATCTTTGTCTTGGGCTGGTTTTCAAGGAGAATGCTTCCAGCTTTTGCCTGTTCTGTATGATGTTGGCTGTGGGTTTGTCATAGAGGGCTCTTATTATTTTGAGATATGTTTTTTCTATACCTAGTTTATTGAGAGTTTTTAACTTGAAAACTTTCCATTTTATTGAAAACATTTTATGCATCTATTGATATATTCATGTGGTTTTTGTCTTTAGTTCTGTTTATGTGATGAATCACATTTATTGATTTGTATATGTTGAACCAATCTCACATACCAGGGATAAAGCCTACTTAATCATGGTAGATAAGCTTTTTGATGTGCTTCTGGACTCAGTTTGCAAGTATTTTGTGGAGGATTTTTGCATCTATGTTCATCAAGGATACTGGACTGAAGATTTCTCTCTTTTGTTGTATCTCTGCCAAGTTTTCATATCAGGATGGTGCTGTCCTCATTGACCAGTTACAGAGGAGTCCTTCCTCAACTTTTTGGAATAGCTTCAACAGGAACATTGCCAGTTTTTCTTTGTATATCTGGTAGAATTCAGCTTGAATCCATCTGGTTCTGGGCTCTTTTTGGTTGGTAAACTGTTTATTACTGCCTCAATTTCAGAGCTCATTATTGGTCTGTTTGGGGAATTAATTTCTTCTGGTTCGGTCTTGGGAGGGTGTAGGTGTCCAGAAATTTATCCATTTCTCCTAAATTTTCTTGTTTATGTGCCTAGAGGTGTTCCTAATATTATCTGATGATTGTATTTGTGGGATCAAAGGTAATATCCCCACTGTTGTTTCTGATTGTGTTTATTTGAATCTTCTCTCTTTGTTATTAGTCTAGTAATTAGCCTATTTTGTTAATTTTTTTCAGAAAACAAGCTCCTGGATTTGTTGATCTTTTGAATTTTTGTTGTTGTTGTTGTTGTTGTTTCTCAATATCCTTCAGTTCAGCTCTGATTTTGGTTATTTCTTGTCTTCTGCTCTAGTTGTGATTGATTTGCTCTTGGTTCTCTAATTCTTTTAGTTGTGATGTTAGGTTGTTAACTTGAGTTCTTTTTGACTTTTTGATGTGGGCATTTAGTGTTATAAATTTCTCTATTAACACTGCCTTAGCTGTGTCCCAGACATTCTGATATGTTTTATCTTTGTTCTCATTAGTTTCAAAGAACTTCTTGATTCCTGCCTTAATTTCATTATGTACCAAAAAGTTACTCAGAAACAGATTATTCAATTTCCATGTAATGGTATCATTTTGAGCAAATTTCTTAGCCTCGATTTCCAATTTGATCTGTGGTCAGAGAGATTGCTATGATTTCAGTTATTTTACATTTGCTAAAGAATGTTTTACATTTCAATTATGTGATTGATTTTAGAATATGTGCCTTTTGGCAGTGAGAATAATGTATATTCTCTTGCTTTTGGGGTGGAAAGTTCTATAGAATCTAGCAGGTCCATTTCAGCCAGTGCTGAGTTCAGGTCCTGAATATGTTTTTTTTTTTTTTTAAATTTTCTGTCTCAGTAATCTGTCTAATAATATCAGTGGAATGTTAAAGTCTCCCACTATTATTGTGTGAAAGTCTAAGTCTCTTTGAAGGTCTCTAAGAACTTGCTTTATGAATCTGGGTGCTCCCGTATTGGGTATATATATACTTAATATAGTTAGATCATCTTGTTGAATTGAACTCTTTACCATTATTTAATGCTCTTCTTTGCCTTTTTATAGTCTTTGTTGGTTTAAAGTCTGTTTTGTCTGACACTAGAAATGCACCCCTGCTTTTTTTAAGTATTCCATTTGCTACCAACATTTTTCTCCATCCCTGTATTTTGAGTCTATGTGTGTTATTGCATGTGAGATGGGTCTCTTGAAGACAGCATACCAATGGATCTTGGTTCTTTATCCAGCTTGCCACTCTGTGCCTTTTTATTGCGGCATTCAGCTTATTTATATTCAAGGTTAATATCGATATGTGTGTATTTGATCCTGTCATCATGGTGTTATCTGATTATTTTGCGGACTTGTTTCTGTGATTGCTTTATAGTGTCACTGGTCTATGTACTTCAGTGCGTTTTTGTAGTGGCTGGTAATGGTGTTTCCTTTCCATATTTGGTGCTATCTGCAGGGGCTCTTGTAAGGTAGATCTGGTGGTAACGAGTTCTCTCAGCATTTGCTTGTCTGAAAAAATCTTATTTCTCCTTTGCTTATGAAACTTAATTTGGCCAGATATGAAATTCTGGGTTGGAATTTCTTTTCTTTAAGAATGTTGAATATTAGCCCCCAGTCTCTTCTGGCTGGTAGAGTTTCTGCTGTGAGAGGTCCATTTTTAGTCTGATGGGATTCCCTTTCTAGGTAACCTGATCTTTCTCTCTAGCTGTCTTTAACATTTTTTCTTTCATTTCAACCTTGGGGAATCTGATGATTATGTGTCTTGGGGATAATCTTGTCAAGTATCTTACTGGGGTTCTCTCCATTTCCCAACTTTGAATGTTGAAGTTCTGAAAGATGTAATTCTGAAATATGTGTTCCAAGTTGGCTCCATTCTTTCCATTTCTTTCAGGGACACCAATGAGTTGTAGATTTGGTCTCTTTACATAATCCCATATTTCTCAGAGGTTTTGTTAGTTATTTTTTCTTTATTCTTGTCCTACTATCCTATTTCAGAAAGCCAGTCTTCAAGCTCTGAGATTCTTTCCTACACTTGGTCTATTCTGCTATTAATTCTTGTGATTGCATTATGAAATTCTTGTAGTGTTTTTCAGCTCTATCAAGTCAGTTACATTCCTTTCTGTACTGACTATTTTGTTTGTCAGCTCCTGAATTGTTTTATCATGAATTTTTAGCTTCCTTGTATTGGGTTTCAACATGTTCCTGTAGCTCAATGATTTTTTCATGACTTTGAGGGTTTGATTGTGGTATAAGGTAGATTCAACCAACTGGCTTCATTTTTTAAAGATTTATAGGTGGCCATTGCTCAGGGCCCAACTTCTGAACTGTGTGCTCTAAGTCAGGGGGACTTGTACTGGGCCCCAACTTCATTCTCTTGCTCCTTGAGGTTAGCAATCTACTGCACCAGAGGGGTTGAGGTCCCCGCTGACCACTGTTCACTACACTTCAATGGGTAGTATCAGTCAAAGCATTTCATAGTTTAGTGATAGCAGGATCTGTCCTTGTAGTGGCAGCTGTGGCAGAGTGCTAGCAGGTGCTAGGGTGCCTGCCTCCCTGTGGGTGTTCACCACAGTGGCATAGGCAGTGAGTTCCTGATAGCAGGGGCCCCTCCTAGTGACTGTGTGTGGTTGTGCTGGAGGTGGTGTTGGCTCAGGGGTAGGGCACTGGCAGCTACAGGTCTGGATGCCATCTTCATGTCCCACAAGCAGGAGTGGTTGCTCAGGGTGGGGGATGATATGTTGTTCTTTGTTAGTGTTAGTGCAAGGGTGGGGTGCTGGTGGAGGTGGAGCTGGCTGGCTCTTTGTCTGCCAAAGCTCCATCTGCAATGGTGATTAACTGGGGCAGGGCGGGGCAGTCTGCACCTTGTTCACTAATGGGGGAAGGAAAGCAAAACCCACCTGTGCAGACATGCACTAGCTACATGATGTTGGGTGTTGCCATGGGCCTGAGGGAAGCTGCAGTATAGGGAGCGAGTGTGTGGTCTGCTGTGTGGTCATAGAGGCTGCCCTCTATGCTCTCCACACATCAGGCAGTCTGCCAGTACAGAAGCTACGGTGCAGGCCCCTGGGGCACCTGACAGTGCCCTGCAAGAATGTGTGGCCAGACTGAGGCCCCGGGAGAGGCCAACAGACCAAGGGGTGCTCAGGTCAGACCAGCCCCATCTGATGGGCAAGACCACCCTACAGAGTTCAGGTCCAGCAGTTCCCCTAGGGTACTAAAGTCTTCTATGGGAGCAAATTGAGCTTAGGGTAATAGCTGTCCCTGGCCATGATCTGCTACAGACTCTTCCATGCCAAGCCTTCTAGGCTCCACGTCCGCTGGCTTGCTGCCCCTATCACTTTTCTAAGCAGCTCTCTCTGCCACCACAAGTGTTTGTGGTGGATGAGAGGTCTCTTTCTGCCAGGATTCTAGAGGCCTGTGTTGAGAGTGGTTTGCTTCTTGCCAGTTTAACTCATCCATTCCCCTGGAGCCATTTGGGGCCTGGAATGAGTCCTAATATGCAGCAGCCCTGTGCAGGGTTCTTAGCTTTCTCCTCCTTCAGCACAGTTTTCATATGTTCCTCCATTCACTCTCGGTCCCTTCCCTCTGAAAATCAGGAGCATGCCAGTCACCTTAGTTCCTTGGTGGGAGCTGTTCCACCTGGCTACATTTAGTAGTCATATTGTCCCCACCCCCCACCACTACATTTTGTTTTTGACACTCAGAAGGTTGGGGAAGGAATTTTATAACTAACGTAGATTCTCATTTAGCTGCTAGTTCAACTTGTTGCATACGAGCATTCTACTTTCCCTTGGACTTTCTTTCTTGTTCACTCCTGGGTCAAGTGTGTGTTTTGTTCCATGATAAAAAGTGTCAGCTTCTTCTTGGGAACACTCACGTCATCAAATTGGGTTTTAATTTGTCCTAATGAGTTTCAGATTTCCGGTCCTCCCCGTTTTGCATACATCTTATTTTCCTATTGACTGCTCTCAAATTCCAACATCAAATATGAAGACAATAGCTTTCAGAGACTGTTTAACCAGGTTCACAATCACATAAGGTCAAATACTACCTTGTGGTTATTTCTATTGTTGAGACCCTGATTGATGTAGAGCCTTTTGTACACTATGACCTGCCATTTGTACTTCTACGAGCCTCTCATTTTTCCCTATTATACCTATATCCTTTCTATTTTTTATGTGTAAAAATGGACATGCCCTTGCTTCTCCTCTGAAGAGTCCAGTCAGTCGCAGAGACAATTCCATGGCACTGTTTGCCCTTGATCTTCTGGAAGACTAAGCAAAGAGAGTTAGTGAAACGAGTTATATTGCCTGCAGTTGGCAAAAAGTGATGATGGCTCCATGCCTTGAAAGAAATGTTATCATCATAAAAGACATGTGCTTTAGGTGAGTTTATTATTCAGTTTCCATTAGGGAGCTCCTTTATCTAGAAAGGATGCTTCAGTATCATTTGGGCTTTCAAGATTATTGGGTTCATTCACCAAAATATTCTCATTCCCTGTCTCAGTGTCCCATTTTCTTTCTCTCTATCCTGACTATAAGAGACTTGAAAACTACATATTTTGTTTTCTTTGCAGTTCTGTAACCCAGATAACCAGATCCTAGGCTAAATTTTCAGCATAGTCTACTGAAGATAAAGAAGATTAGGGATTCCTTTAAAGCTATCACTCCAGTAATTTGACTTTTAAACCATGCCCTCTTTGGGGGAGAGGGTGGTAGTGATTGCACTGCAATTGTTGTCTAGGCTGTTTTAAGAAGCCATTCTAATGCACATTTTTATATTAACCTATTTTCCATATTGATTAAGTGAAACAGTCCCTGATTTCCCAGTGCCTTGTTTCTACATGCACTTCATTCATATTAATCACAGGCGAATGCTAAAGTACCACCCCAATTACTACCAATAGTGTCGCTGTTGGTTTCAAACAAATGAGCAATTCAACCTCCAGATTCCCATCCTGAATATCGCTTTCTTAAACCACCTGCTGTACCAATTGTTTTAGTTCCGGTTTTGTAAAAACCTGAGTCTAAGGAAAAATGAAAGTGCAGATATTTTTGTGTTATTCAAGCCCCTGTGCAAAGAGTGATAAAAAAAGAGAAAGCAAAGCAAGGGAAATTAACATAGAGAGCAATATAATTTGATGTACCATTGCATTGGCTACGACTTTATGATCAGCTTTGAAAGGGACACATCAGGTCTCTCAGGCAAGGCTGCCTGCTGGACATGTGCTACAAAAACAAACTACATCTTGAGTTGAATACAAAGGTCTCCTTTAAGGTAGTAGATGGAAGGCAGAATGACAGGGGTTCATCTGCTTAGCTTCATATCATCTTTTATTTCCCATTGGCAAAAAAAAAAAAAACAAAAAGAAAACACACACACAAAAATCTTCACTCCACAGGTGAGAGCTATTCCAAACTTTTTGGCTCTCTCTTCTGGCTCCTTGGCTGATGCCTTGGAAGCCAGATCCTACTACTGCAGCATACAATTTCATCCAAATCCAGAAAAGAAGATGGAAACAGCATCAACTGTTGTATGTGTAGAGTTGAACAAAGTTTTCACCTTGGACTATAGGTAGCTCAAAGAGCTTGGCATTGGTAATAGTGACAGTGGAATCATGGTTTGGAGGCAAGTGGCAGGTTCTGATGGAAGAAAGCAGTTGATAAAATCTCAAAAGGGTCATTTATATCTAATACCAGCTACACTAAGATGTTTCTCTGGTCAGCTCATTTTTTCATCCTTTGCAATCATTTGGTCAGCTCATTTTTTCATCCTCGGCAAGCATTATTTAAAACTTTATCTAATCAAATCAACCCAAAAACCATTTTACTTCCCACACTTATCAGAAAACCTTGGCTCTTCTTTTACAGAGAAGATAAGAGTAATGAAAAAGATGCTTTGTTATGTTCTAGGCATGAAAGATGCAAGCTCACCTTTAGCTGTATCTTTTATATGCTTGTTTCTGCTTATTTACAATAGAAAAGCTATCTTTTATTAAGACCAGTTCTTCAGTTTGTATATTGTATCGCATTCCTCTTATCGTCTCAGGAACCTGAAACCACTGACTGACTTTTCCTTTCCTTTCTCTTACATCAAACCCGTACATTCTCTCTCAGCCAGTCACACAGTAGGCTCTATTTATAGATGCATGTGCATGTATAGGGTAAAGGTGATTGTATATAGAAATATCCCTAAATTTTATGTAATTTTATTTATAAAAGTGGTTTATACCCATCATTACAAGACAAATATTGTGTATAGAAAAGTTCACAATCTTTATCTTCCTACCTCTTTACTAGCTCTCCTCAAGAATAATATCTGATAATTTGATATGTTCATACTAAGCTATACAAATATATCCTGAAGGAGACAGTGGTTTTTTTTACTAAATATTCTCTGAATTTCCCAGTCCCCTTCCCTTGTGGATGTATTGAGTTCACGTGATGAGTGCTGGCCAGTGAAATATGAGTGGAAGATGTGTGTTAATTTGAAGTTGACACCAACTTTAACCTTAGAGATTGTGGCAACCTTAGAGGTTCCAGGCTCAAGGTAGCATAACCACAAAATAGAAGAAGCCCTCTGATGGGCATGGGCTTTGTGAAAGAAACATGTAAACCTTTACTGTGTGAATCTTCTAAGCTTTTAGGATTTTTCTATTGAAGTTACTTGCGTTATACATATATATTTCAATTAAAAGATGGGAACACACTAGACATATTCTGCAACTTCTTTTTTTTTTCCTTAACAGTATTACTAGGATTTATCCATTCTTTTTGAAATATGAATCATATTCTACAGTATGCCTATATCATAACTTATTTCACCATTTTCCTATGGTTAGATTTTCAGATTGCTCACAACTTTTGCTTTGGTATGATTTTTGCCTCTACAAACTGTATTGCCATAAATACCTTCACACAGATAACTTTGCATTATGACACTTTCATTTTTTGCTCTACAATTTTTCCAAATTGAGATGCGTAGGTCAAAGGATTTATCTGTATTTATTTACGTAGAAAATTTCAGACTACTTTACAGAAATATTTTAAGCCTTTCATACGTACATTAGAAATAAGAGTGCCTGTTTTTCTTTCATTAGACAGTGGATGACATAGGTAGCTCATGTGATTAATTTCTCATGTTCATTCATGCATCACTTGAGGAAGATATGTTCTGTGAAATGCCTCGTTAGGTGATTTCTTTGTTGTGCAAACATCAAACAGTGTATTTACACAAACCTAGGCTGTATAGCCTGTATACACCTAGTGTAGGCCTATTACTCTTTAGGCTACCAACCTGTATGGCATGTTACTGTACTAAAATACTGTAGGCAATTGTAACAAAGTAGTATTTGTGTATCCAAACATACCTAAACATAGAAAAGGTACAGTAAAAATATGGAATTACAATTTTATGAGGACTACTGTCATATATGTGGTCTATTATGGCAATATTACAATGTCTGACTGTATGAGATTTTGCATAATCATGCCAAAATCTTATGCGTATCTTATACATATAAAAGCAGTGTGTGTGTGTGTGTATGGGTGTGTATTCTTTACTCTCCTACAATTTTGTGTACTTTTGTGTTTTTCACTTAATGGAATGTCTTGGAGATTATATCAGAAAATAAAGCAGCTTTTTATTTCTTCTTACAGTTATATAGTGTTCTACTGTATGACTGTACTATAATTTACCATATTTAATTAGTATTCCTATGGATGAACATTTAGGTTGTTTTTCATCTTTTGCTTGATAAAAAGAGTTACAAGTAATAATCTTATTTGTGTCATTACATGTATGCAAGAGTATAAAATAAATTTTTTTAAAGTGACTTTCTGGCTTAAAGGGTCTGTGTATTTGTCATTTTAATAGATATTACCAGACTGTCTTCTGCAGAGGTTACTGTTATTCTTACCCTCAACATATGAGAGTATCTGTTTCCTCAAACACTCTCCCCAAAGTTTGCTATCAAACGTTTTCATCTTTTCAAAGTTTGTTATTCAAACTTGACTGATAAAAGTAATAATACATATCTTTTATTATACATGAGATTGCTTGTTCTACAAAGTCATTTTATTTTCTGTTAATCGTATCTACGTTTTTTGGTTTGATTTTTGCCTTTTAGCATTGGATCGTTGGTCTTTTTTCAATCAATGCTGAGAGACTGAATATGCAAATGAAAGATGGCCAGATTATCTGCAATAGTAAGATGTTTACCCACTACCAGTAGCAACCAGCCCAAGAAGCCAGCACCCTATCTATAGTAACTAGTACAGGAAATCAAACTATTCTTTGTAGCAACTAGTAGAGAAAAATAATAAACAAATAATCCCTATAATTACCCCAGATATCCAAAGATTTGATTAATAATTATCAGTGTCCTTAATTTTTGTCCTTAGTTCCAACCTGGGATAATCTTGAGAAAGCCAGAAATACACCTCTACCCAATCACATAGATGCCCCACTTTCAGTTAACTGTCTGCTGCTTCCCCATACTAACAACCTCCAATGGGGCACATCTGAAACCTTCCTTTTTATTTCTATAAAGCTTTCACCTCTGCCTGAGACCTGCCAAATGCAAATGATGGTAGGTACTCCTTTGCGATGTCAAGCTCTGAATAAATAGCCTTCATCTTTTACTTGTTCTTATTTGTGTGGTCTTACAATATTTTGCAGTTTTTTTTTTCTTTCTTTCTTTTTTTTGAGACAGGATCTCACTCTGTTGCCCAGGTTGAAGTGCTGTGGCATGTTTATAGCTCACTGCTTGAACTCCTGGGATCAAGTGATCTTCCCACCTAAGCTTCCCAGATAGCTGGAACTATAGGCATGCACTATCACATGTGGCTAATTAAACAAAATTTGTTTTGTAGAAATAGGGTTTCTCTATGTTGCCCAGGCTGGTCTCAAACTTCTGGACTCAATGATCTTCCTACTTCCATTTCCCAAAGTTCTGGGCTTACAGTTTTGAGCTGCCATGCCCTATCTGCAGTTCTTTTTTTGAGACAGAATCTTGCCCTGTCGCCAGGCTGGAGTACAGTGGCACGATCTCAGCTCACTGCAACCTCTGCCTCCTGGCTTGAAGTGATTCTCCTGCCTCAGCTTCCCCAGCAGCTGGGACTCCAGACACACGCCACCATGCCCAGCTAATTTTTTGTGTTTTTAGTAGAGACAGGGCTTCACCATGTTGGCCAGGATGGTCTTAATCTCTTGACCTCGTGATCTGCCTGACTCAGCCTCCCAAAGTGCTGGGATTACAGGTGTGAGCCACTGTGCCCGGCCATACAACTCTTTTTATATTAGTCCTTATCTGTGAAGTACAAACATATTTTTTGACCTTGTTAGATAGTTTTGAAATATAAATTTTAGTTAGTGTTAAAAACACATACAGCAAAGTGCACAAATCCTGAATGTACCTCTCAATGACTTTTCACAATGTAAACACTCACATGTAACTCAATCAAGAAACAAGAGTATTACCCAAAAACCAGAGGCCCCTTTGTGGCCCCTTCCTGTTACTATCTTTCCCCATAGATGTCACCTCCCTCCCTTCAAGTTTAACTACCTATCTTTACCTCTAAAATTTTTACTATTATTTTGCTCTTCAGCTTTACAGCAACAGAATCACATAGTATATACTCTTTTGTTTCTGGCTTTCTTTGTCCAAATTTGTTTGGATGAGATTCATTTATGCTGTATGCAAATGAAGTTAATTTATTCCCATTGCAGTATTATCCCATATGAATACCCCATCATGTTTTGAGCATAGTTGCTTGATATATCTTAACTGAATTATCTGTATTAGCAGTGCTGACTGGTCACAAGGATGATTAAGACATCATTCAGTGAATCCCTTTCTCATACTTAAACATATCCCAAAACATCATAATGATTTTGATCACTTTATTGTTTATCTTGATTCATATGGATTCTGAAAGCTATGTGAACTGTAAAGCAAACTTTCCTGAACCTGAAGGACATAGACAGGATGATATGGGTGGTTTGAATTTCTGGAGTGAGGGATTGCTGGCGTCTTAGTCTGTTCTGTCTTGCTGTAAAGGAATATCTGAGGGTGGGTCATTTATAAAGAAAAGAGGTTTATTTAGTTCATGCTGTTGCTGCTTTAGGCTGTATAAGGAACATGATGCCAGCATCTGCTCCATTTCTGGTAAGGGCTTCAGAGTGCTTCCAAATCATGGCAGAAAGTGAAGGGGGGGAGCCAGCATGTGCAGAGATCATATAGTAAGAGAAGAAGCAAGAGAGAAGGAGAGGTGGGGAAGAGCCAAGACCTTTTTTAAAAACCAGTTCTCATGGACTAATAGAGCAAAAACTCACTCCGCCACTTTAGGGATAGCATTAATCTATTTTTGAAGGAGCCATCTCGAAGACCCAAGCACCTCCCACTGGGCCCTACCTGTAACACTGGGGATCAAATTTCAACATGTTTGGAGAGGTTAAACATCCAAACTATAGAAGCTGGAGGGAGTGTTTTTCCAAAGACTGATTGAGAATCAGCATATGGTAATACCTTGAAAACCAACCCTGAGGCCACTTTACATATAATGTACAATAAAGATTGTCAAACCCGGGTGTGGTATGATCTTTGAATATAGTGCTATTGTTATGAGGGACAAATAAATGGGATGATAACTCCTTTTTTTTTTTTCTTTTGAGACAGGATCTTGCTTTGTCACCCAAGCTAGAGTGCTATGACAGCTCACTGCATTCTCCACGTTGAGAGCTAAGGTGATCCTCTGGTCTCAGCCTCCTGAGTAGCTAGAACTGCAGGCACTTGTCACCATTCCTGGCTATTTTTTTTTTATTTTTTTGTTTTTTTATTTTTTTGATTTTGTGTAGAGAAGAGGTCTCCATATGTTGCCCAGGATGGTCTTGAATTCCTGAGTTCAAAGTGTAACCTGGGGACGGGATGCAGGAGCTCAGCTCCCTCCTGGTAGATCACCGAAGATGTAACTGGGTGACAGGAGCAGAGCTGTGGGGGTGTCTCAAAGATGCTCCCAGTTTCCTCGATCGTACGTGCCCAGGTTCTTGGCCTCTCTTTGCCCCAGGAATAGGAAAGCAGCCCTGGAGACGCAGTGAGCTTACCTTTCAAATACATGTCACGGACCCAAAGAGTTTAGCAGAGAGCGATTTATTAGGCAGAGAGAAAGAGAGGAGAGAGAGCTCCCACTCTGCCGCGGGAGGGAAATATGGAGGGGATATCAGCACAGGTAAAGAAGCAGTGGAGTTTTAACCGTGAAGTTATTCCCGCCTCATTCATGTTTCTGTCCAATGAGAGGAGTTCTTTCAAACTTCCTCTGGAGCGCTTGATCTTCGACTCTGATCCCGGATTGGTTGGTTGGGCCCACAGCAGAGCCCCTCCTCCCAGGGCTTTTGGCAGGCTTTCTGAACAACGGCGCACACCTGGAATTTTACCTAGCCAGCCCGTGGGAAAGTCAGACAAAGAATGTTACGTTCCGGATGGGGGCATGGATGGAGGCGTGGCACTGGGAAGTTCTTGCCTTTGAAACCACGCACCTTGTGGATTCGGTTTTTCTAACACAGTCCCTCAAAAGAATCCTCTTGTCTTGAACTCCCAAAACGCTGAGGTTACACCAGGTGATAATAACTTCTTAAAATTGTTGGGCTCAGAACATGCTACCCCAAAGTATGGCACCTTGACATGCTGAGTATTTGTAGAACAGGAGGAAGGAAGCAGGGAGGGCCTCAAAAGCAAGAAGGTCTCTCCAACCTTCTACGGCCCTCTTATATCTGACCCTCTTTCTTCTTAGAAGTGGATCATGGAAACTAAAATTTCTCTCTCCTGAAATAAGTTGTAAAACCTAGAAGATTCATTCTCTGACCTCCTTCCTTCTCCATTAAAAAATCTTCAGTCACAGATGTCCTGCTCCATACCTGCAGGGAAGTTATGTCATACACAGAGACAGAAAAGAATCTGAACAAACGTTGCTCAGCTCACCTAGTTAAAAAACCCCTGTATCATACCTCTTTCTGTCCAATCATGTTGCTCCACTTCTGTCCACTTCTTTCATCAGACTCATCATGAAAATACACAGTTTTCGCTGGATCTTTGGGTCTTCATTTCTAAAGGCTCCTATGTCCCATAAGACTCTGGCGAAATGAATTTGCTGTGCTTTCCTCTTGTTAGTCTGTTGTTTGGTATAGGCATGTCAGCATGACCTTTGTGAGAGGTGAGGGAAAGATTACTTTTTCTCCCCTATACAACCCCTAACCCCTAGACAAGATGGTTAGGACACAAAATACTGTATTTTGCTTCCTTTGTTCAACATTTTTGAATATTTATTTAATATGAGGTCCAGAGCAGTAATTTACAAACTTTAGCATGGATCTAAATCACTTGGATGACTTATTAAAAAACAAATCACTGGGCCCCACAAGGATTTGCATTTCTAACTAGTCCCAATGTAATGCTGACAGCTATTCCCAGGACTCACTTAGAGAACTGGCCTGGACAAGAAAAAGAATAATGTGAGTGAAGCAAAGCAATGATAATAGGTTTAGGTAACTTAATTCTGAATTTGTCTCCATGTGTAGGGGTTCATGAGTTTTCTTTTTCCCAAGGTGCCATTTTCTGGAAAGTAATAATTTTATGCATTCTTTAAGGAAACTTAAGTTCTTGTAAATTACTTGCAAGAAAAATAGCTTGAGAATATTAGGGTTTGAAGACTATATTTTTTTAAAAAATGACTATTTTATTTTATTTTATTTTGAGACAGAGTCTTGCTCTTTTGCCCAGGCTGGAGTGCAGTGGCACGACCTTGGCTTGCTGCAACCTTTGCCTCCTGGGTTCAAGCAATTCTCCTGCCTCAGCCTCCTGAATAGCTAGGATTACAGGTGCCCGATACCATGCCCAGCTAATGTTTTTGTATTTTTAACAGAGAAAGGGTTTCACCATGTTGGCCAGGCTGGTTTTGAATTCCTGACCTCAAGTGATCCACCTGCCTCAGCCTCCCAAAGTGCTAGGATTACAGGCATGAGCCACCATGCCTGGCAAAAAGAAATAACTTTTTAAGAAATATTTTTAAATATAAAATTGTTAAAATATAATAGGCTATTTTAGTGGATATGGATGGAATGCAGAGACATTTGAGAGAATTTAAGATGTGTCACTGTTAGCAGACAAGCATTTTCAGTTAACTTGTAATCATATTGTATGGACTGTATCAATATTTTATTAGGTCTGGTTATTGATTCATTTCCCCTTTAAAACAACTAAAATGATGTTATGTTTCCTTTTGGGAAAGAGTTTTTACCTGTTTCCTTGGTACAAAACATTTAATACATACATTAACATCAGTGACATATTCATGATTCTTTCCAAGATTCTCATAAGAAAGGTTTTGGGAATAAAATCAAATAAAGTGATATTATTAAAGGATTAATCTTGCTTTTGCTTAATACATTTTTTAAAAGCAAATGAATTTCAAGTTGATAAAATTTATGGTATTACTATTAAACTAATTTATAATACTGTTATATAATAACTATATTATTATTTAACTATAATTATTACTTTCATTCTAATACTGTTGCTAAAAGACTTGTAATAATTTGCATATCATTACAGTATACCAATGTTTGTACCCCAAAGGTGAGAATTATTACTTTGGGAGATGTTTTATGTTAGAACAGTGAATAGGTCAACCTATGGGCATTCTCAGCACTAAGTCTATTTTCATCCGTACAAAAAAGGTGTCAAGAAGTTCATCCAGGCTTATAAGGGGCCTAGGAGATTAGTCTGGCAGTTGGACATCAAGAACTTCAAGGTCTGATCCAATTAGGGCTTAGGATTTCATATAGTCAAAGACAATTAGGACTGGAAAGACCATAGTCCCCTCCCCTCATTACAAAAGCAGAAAGAGGCCAGAGCGGTTAATGGAACTGCCCACAATCAGAGTTGTTCAGGGACCTAGGCAATAGTATAATAAAATAGATAAAGTGTATCAAATGCTTTCTTTGTGCCAGGTAAATTTCCTTAGGTGCATTATTTCATTTATTTCTTACATTTTGATACTTGAATGACATTCCCCACTCTAAAAATGAAAAAACTTAGAAGCAGAGAAGGTGAGAACGTTTCCTTATTTCACACAGATACTTGGGATTGGTAATTAGTCTTCGCCCAGGGCTGAGCTCTCCCTCCCAGGTCTTCCCTCCTTATTTCCAGCCTATTACCATCTTGTCTCCAAACTATCTCCCATGAACCACTTGAAAGCTACATTACAATGTTAGAAATGATACTCTATGGTGTATAGAATGCTAAATATTTTATTAGATTTAAAAAATCAATCTTACGACATCCAAAACATATCCTTAAGAAAATAGCAGAATTGAAAAAAAAAAGGCGTACTGATAATAATCTCATATGCACCCCCACAAAATACACAGACATCATTTAAAACGGATGGTAGGTGTTTGACATTCTTTTTCTTATATTTCCTTCCCTCTTTCCTGTGTGTTAGATTCAAGTTTATTTTTAACTTATTAACCCATCTGAAATTTAATATGTTTGTTCAATGGAAAAAAATCAGCATCTTCTCCTACTAGGCCTTAATACAGTGCTCAGATTGTAGTTTATACACTGTACATTTTACCTCCCCTTGCCATTTTTACAGGCAGATTATTTTACGGCCTAGTGGTTCTTTAGTAGGCCATAAGCACTATATACATTTGATAACTGCTTTATAACAAAGCAAAAGGAGCATGTCAGTTCTAAAAGTCTCCAAACTGGGCCTTTAATTTAAAATTTTAATAAAAACCCCAAACCATTAAAAAAGTTAAATTTTGTTGCTGTCATTGAGAAATATTATTTTTGGCTAATATCATATGCAAATGTAATGAGTTTCTTCAATAATCACTTTGTGAAAACAAGACAGTCTGGAAATTTTGACCAATGGGACTTTGCACATGTTTTTTGGGAAAATTCTTGTGTAGATTTCTCTTTGCTTTACTCTGACTGACTACTGACTTTGTCGTAAGAAAAATCATCCTTATGGGACATTTTATAATAAGGTTGATTTGACCTTTAGTTACCATACCACCTTCTTTATTACTTTCAAAGGACCTCTGAATTCATTTCTTCATTTTCAGTAGTAAAATACGAACCAGATGTAGAGAATGGTGAGGTGAAATTTCTCATAGTTCATTTAGAACCTCCATCGATTAATTCCCCATTGTGTGGCAGTGTTAGCAGCAGGTGTTTTAGAGTTTGAATAGGTAAAATGAGAGACCCTCCCCCCCAAATTCTAGCATCTTACTGTTTGCTACAGAGTTCTGAAATCATGCCTTTAGAAATTTGCTTGATGTGTGTGTGTGTGTGTGTGTGTGTGTGTGTGTATGTATATACTTAAAAAGCCCCTAAATTTCTAGACTTCTTGGAGGTGGAGGTAGATAAGAGGTGAGCAATGTAAATGTCTTTGTGAAATTAATGCCAATTTTTTTTCTTTTCTCTGAAAGGGAATGTTGTAGAAATGAGTATGTTGAATGGCAAAAAAGAATTTTGGAAAAACTGCTTCCACATTAATCTTACTTTACTAGAATCTGCAAAGGATTTGTATAGGACTAATAGCAAGTCCCACAAACCTGAATCTCTCCTGGAGGAATTAGATCACAAGTGTAGCCTGCAGGGTGATTCCACATTGCAGTAAGTGCTGCTTTCCTGGGCAGCCGGCAGTCTGCTCTGTTGCTGTCTGCTGGGGCTTGTGCCAGCTGGAACATAAAAACATGGATCTGCTTGCTCTTCTGGCCAATAGACCCAAAGCACTCCCTTATTCCTTTTAAAAACATTATTACATAAAATGAAATAATACTTATTCAATCCTCTCTCTCTCTCTTTGTAAATAGCAATGATATTTCAAAATGATGCTGCTTCATTGATGCTCTGAAAAAATACATTCATGAATTAGAACTAAATTGACATTTTAAATTTGTCCCTTCCTGTTGTTTAGTTAGCGGCAAGGACCTTGCATAGCACGCATGTGGAGCGTGCATATGTGCCTCTTGATTCTGTATGCCATCTTCATATTTTGAGATTTGTCCATACAAGTCATCTTGAATTTGATAATATCCTGTCAATTAAATGAAACCTTGTTTTCAAAGCCAAATAGCACAAGTGCCTTGGGCACCTGGAAAAAACCCAGCACACAGGCTCAAGTGGATAGTTAGGTGTGCAATTACTTGATTTATACACATGTGTGTTTCTGAAATTACAGCTGCAGGGTTTTGTGGTCTCTGTGGGGGTGTGAACAGTTTTGCTGGCAAGCCTGTTATGCCTTACTTACTTCGGAAATTTGGCTCCCAACACAAATTCCCCTCCCATCACTGATGGAGAACAAAGTCTATTTGTCACTTTTCCATTTGCCTGCCACAATGATTCAGAAAGAAAACAGTCTTATTTTGCTGCTCTAATTGGGAATTGCTGATTCATCTCACAAGTCCAATCGTCTTCACTTTTCACTATACAAATATGAGTTGTGGATGTGGTATAAGCTGGCAGGAAAGGGCAGGCTTCCCACCCTTGTTACTGACCCAACTACTTGTAAATTTGCTTGAGGGAACACACGTCTTTCCACAAAACTCTCCTTCAATGGAAGGTTTTGAAACCAAGGCATTCATTCAAAAGAAGTTTCTGTTGTTCCTTTGGCTTCTCAGCTGTTTAAAAACAATGCTTGCCTTGAAGTTCTATGTATACTTTTAACCTTTTGGCTTAGCTGTAGAAAAGCTTATTACTGCAAGCAGACTCAATCACTCATGATAGTACAACACTCTGGAGACCTTATCATCGCACCGTCTAGTTGAGTAATTAAATGCAGGGTAGATTTACAGTTCAGTGGATTTGCGCATGGTGGGGTGGCAGCCATCTCCTCTCTCGCTTTTGAATCTTTCAACTTCACACTGCTGCTTTGCATCAGGGGGACTGGAAAATGTGAAATCAAATATTAAAGAGCAAATATAGACTATAAAGGGGGTGGCACATTGGGAAAAGAAAGACAAGGGCACTGAAGGATTTTGCTGTCCAAGCAAAGGAAAATTATTCTAACTTTGTGTAACTTTTGCAGCTTTGTTAATATTAGAAGATGTAGCTATTATTAGATTGGCTTTTTTATGAGGAAATTAAACAAGGTCATTTCAGTAACACAGAGAACTCACACTTTTTGTGAAACCACTGTTTCCTCAAGGGGCTAATAGGAGCTCAACATGGATAGAAAAACCATTCCTTTCATATATTCTCAGAATAGTTACCTAGAATCATAATGGCTGGAAATTGAAAAGGCCTATTCAGCTCTTGGCTGCAGCGTCCAGGGATCAGGGCAGCATTTTTCTTTATTCTGTAGTACGTTTTCCCCTGTTTTGTAGGGTTTTATTTTAATGGCCTCAAGGCTTTCTCTTCTTCCATGGAAAACTTATTCCAGACTCTAGCCAATCTCATCATGAAAATTACTTCCTTACCAGAAATTAAAAGATGTCTCTATTTTATCTTTTTGTGTGTAAAAAGAGAATGCAGGCTCATCTGACATCTTCACTCTTGAAATAAAACATCTTCTTGCTTTCTCTTACCTCAAATATACCCTAACCTTGACATTGCCCACTGGTATTTTTAAAAACTTATCTAATTATCTACACAAATTTCTGGTCCGTTGTTACTTAAATAAATGCTTTTTAACCCCTTTCCCCTCCTCAGTTTTTGAAGGGCTACTCTTACATTTTATGAAAGAAGTTTGCATTTATTTCCTTCATAAGTGACAGCATATTTTGCACTCAGTGTATAAATAGCAATACTATATACATATCTGCTGCCTCAAATCATTTTTTGGAACAGGTAAGGTATAAATACTACAAATGAATAAATACATGTATGGAATATTCATATCATAGCTTATTAGCATGTTTGATTTGTCATTGCTAATTAAATGACTATATCTTCTGGGAAATTTGCTAAATTTAAACATTGATTTCACTTATTTATTTGCTCATTCAAACAAAACTTATTGAATACCTACTATATTTGAATACTTGTAGGTGCTGAGAATTTAGTGGTGAATAAAACAAAATCCCTGTCTTTGTGAAACTTACATTCCAATGGTGGGAGACAGAATATAAACAAACAAGTAAATAGTCTGTCAAATGGTGATGTGTGCTATAAAAAAAAAAAAGTCAAGTAGGATGAGAAGATGGGATCTCCGTTATGAGTGTGTAGATGCACACTTGTGTAGATCCATGTGGCAGTGTTTGTGTGTGTGAGTGTGTCTATGTTGGAGGGAGGTGGTTGTTTCCTACAGGTGATCAGTACGACACGGTGACCTTAAGAGAACTTAAAGCAGGACAGAGCCTGAACTTTCCAGGTTGTCAAAATTACTAAATATAAAAGTCAAAAACGCTGCCGATCTGGTTAAGTAACATGAGAACTGACTACTGGATTTAGCAAAACAGAGATCATAGGTGAACTGGATAAGAACTTTAGCTTGAAATAGTAGCAGGGGGCAGAAATCTAAGGATTCTAAGGAAAGTAGAAAAAGAGAAATTGGAGACATTATACTAAATACCGTTCCTAGGAGTTTTCTTCCAGGAGAAGGAATGAAATAGAGTAATAGCTGGAGCTGTTGTGGGTTTATGAGGTTTTTTTCTTCTTCTTCTAGCAGTAGAAGAAATAATAGGATGTTTCTAAACTGATGGGAAGAATTGGTGTGCATGTGTAAGTGTGTGTGTGTGTGTATGTGTGAGAGAGAGAGAGAGAGAGAGAGAGAAGGAGAGAGGGAGAAGGGTAAATTTCTAGAACAATGTCCTAATGTGGAGGAGTGGAGAAACGAGATAGAGTCTGTAGGATAATATGCAGTTGAGAGATTTTAGAATGACTGTATGTTGATAGTAATGATCTAGTCGAGTGTGAAAAAGTCATGACAAAGGAGGAGAAGAGAAAGGTTAATAAAGAAGAAACTTGTGATGTTTTGGAGTATAAGAGAGACTGGGATCCAGTGCACAAATGGAGAAACTGGCTTTAATTTGTAAAGTGTTCATCTACAGTAACGAGGGGAGGCAGCAGGTATGGGTAGAGATAAGTGTATATGGGAAGTGGGATTTTTAGAGTCTGTAAAAGTTATTTCCTGATATTTTCCACTTCCTCAGTCACATTAAGGAAGCCATGGATATGGACGGGAGAAGTATTGAAATTTGGAAAAGAGGATAAACCAAGATACAGTAGTCTAGAAGAATGAGAAAGGAAAATAGTCTAGGGAACTGTAGTAGGAATGAATAAATGTTATGAAATAGTTATATTGTATTTTAAAATTTGTATTTTTTTTTTATTTTTGTTTCAAAATGCTCTGATCTGCAGTTGGTTGAATCTGTGTAGCGGATGACAAACTCACCAGCGCAGAACCTGTGAGGGATGGGGGCTGACGATGTTTGAGGATCAGTGTGCTGGTGCTTCTGCCCCTGTCCTAAACTCCTAATCTGAATGAGTTGTTGAGCAGAGGTGTTTTTCTAGCATGATGCCCTTATTTTTTTTTTATCATAGTTTTCCTTATATTGTATATTGTACAAAAAAAAACCCATTCAGGATAAAATCTGGCCTCCTTTGTTTTAAATACTGTACTTGCACTAAAAAAAGTGTAAGATCTTATTTGTTCTTTGTGTGTTAGCCATACTGGTCCGCATTTTTTGAGGGGGCAGGGAAGGGGGAAACAGGGTCTTACTCGGTCACTCAGGCCAGAGTGCTGTGGCATAATCTGGGCTCACTGCAACTGCCTCCTAGGCTCAATTGATCCTCCCACTTCAGGCTTCCAAGTAGCTGGGACCACAGGCGAACACCACGACAGTCAGATAATTGTTGTATTTTTGGTAGAGATGGCATTTCCCCATATTTCCCAGGCTGGCCTTGAACACCTGGCTTTAAGTGATCCACCTGCCTCAGCCTCCCAAAGTGCTGGGATTACGGGCATGAACCACTGCAGCCAGCCCTGACATAGCTTTTAATTGGTGTCATATGAGTGATTAAATTGTGAAATATAGTACTTCTACTATTTTTCTGCTCTAAGACTATAGAGCACAAAAGTGGAAATAGCTGCTGGAAAGGCCACTAACGGTATCTACTACAATTAGGTTGAAAAGAGGGTCTCAAAAATATCAAGAAAAGATAAAGTGATTAAAAGAATGAAAGACGTAATATAAAAATATTGAGACTAGAAATGTCAACGTAAGTTAATATATTAATTTTTTAGGAAAAGAATAAATAAATAGACTATAATTTTTCTTTTAAATTGTCTTTCTTAAATCCAAGGGTTATTGAGAAATATTTCTTTATAGATATTAATTGTTTAGCTATCTCTTTGTTATTGATGTATACTTTTATTGCTTTATAAATAAAGTCTGTATAATATTGGTTCTTATGAATTTTTTTAGCCCTTCTTTGTGGCCTTGTACAAGGTTAATTTTTCTAAATTTTCTAATCTTGCTTTAAGTGAGTGTCTAGTGTCTGCTGAGGTAATGTTTATTAGAGCTTACTATATTTTAATGTATAGAAAATAATGCTTGTTTGGGTCTGCTTGATTAGTAGTTATTCGTAGTTAATAATCTCCAACTATAATTGTGGTTTTTTGCATTTTCATTGCAGTTCTGTCAGTAGTTGTTATATAACATTTTTCAGTTGTGTTGTTACATGTATATAGATTCATGATAATCACATATAACCATAATGTCTCAGGTGCTATCTCATGATCATTTTTAGTTGAAATTATTTTGTCTGTTTTCAGCTGTTTTAGGTTTATATTTGTATGCAGTCATTTTTTTCTATCCCTCTATTTTTGAACTTCACATGTTTTACTGCTTAATATTTCTAGATCTCTCAAAAATCCATGAGATCATTAATCACAATCATTTCCATTTATTTAAATTATTATTAGATTGGGATTTACTTCTGTTTTTAGTTATTTTTACATTTGGATTACATTCTGGTTTTTTTTTTCAATTTATGAAGAGTATTTCTTTAATTTTTCTTTTTGTGTACTTCTAATATCCACTGAATATAGTAAATTTTCTTCTGATTTAAAATGTGGTTATTCTTTATTAAAATTAACACTAAAGACTAGTTTTTTCATCAGTTTTCATAAGCTTATAAATATCTATAAATCTATTTCAGTACATTAAACTCTTCATGTGATCTAGAGTTCTAATTCTTAAATTTTATGGATATTTATTTTTTTAAGATTGTTTTCCTGTGGTTATTGCTTTTTTAGACAACAAATATTTCCCTAAGAAATGTACGCATCCTTAATTCCTGTTTGTTTGCAGCGTTCTCCTGGATGCATTTCTTTACTTGCTGGAGAACGTGTCAAAGAAGTTTTTATGCAATAAAGGTTTTGAAGACTTGTGTGCCTGATAATAGTTTTATTTTACACTCAGAGTTAAATAAAACATTTAGTTGTATATAGAATTCTAGTTTAATGAGCTTTCCTTTCAACTCTTTGAAAGTGTAACGCCATTGTTTCTTGAATGTAACATAGTCCTTGAGAATTTCAACATCAATCTGATTATAACTCCTTTATATGTAATTGGATTTTCCTTTCCAGAAACTGAACTTTTTATTCTTACTTGATGTTCTCAATTTTTACTATAACTTGTCTCCATGTAGGTTTGTTCTAATTTATTCAGTTTGCCATTATATATTCTTTTAATCTGAGTTCTTACATTTTTCTTTAATTTTGAGAATTTTAAGTCATTATTTCTTCTAAAGTGTCTTTCCCCCTATTTATTCTTTCCCTATGAAATGAATACATTAACTTATATTGACATTTCTAGTCTCAATATTTTCATAATGTCTCTTTCATTCTTCCCATCACTTTGTCTCTTCTTGCTATTTTTGGGAACTTCTTTTCAACCTGATTGTAGTAGATACTGTGGGTGGCCTTCCCAACAGCTATTTCCACATCTGCTTTGTTGACTTTGTATGACAGTGTGCCCAGATCCAGGGAATGTATCCATATTGATATAAGACAATCGAGAAGGTCCAATTAACACTGAACATCTAGGAATGATCATATGACCTTACGAGTGTGCACATGCAGTAAGGCTGAGGGGGCACTTGGCCATTTTCCTGAGACCGGAAAAAGCAAGGGAGAGAGGAGCCAACGTGACTGATAGTGCCCTTTCACCAACACTGGAAAATGGAGTCTGAGAGTCCGGATGAAATTTGTTTTAAGAAAATTAAGAAATATAATATTTTTAATCTTGTGTGTCATTGTGCATTTGATGCTCATAAGCAACATATTTGAGTACATTATTTTATTAGTTCTGGATAATATTAGGTTGGTGCAAATGTAATTGCAGTTTTGCGCTAACCTAATAGAACATGAAGGAAAGTATTTTGAGGACTTAGGGGATGTTTTTCTTTATTACTATGGCTGCTATTGATGATAATATAGTAATGATCACTCCTATGAACTAGTGTTGCAGGACTTTTCCTTAGTTCAGCTAAAAGCAGTGTGCTTTGTCCCACAGCCACGAAAATTCAGGCTTGCTGACAATTTAAATGGTGAGTAAGACAGGATTTTGTTGGGTAAAAAGGAAGAAAAAAGGGAAACAGGGACTCTTGCAAGGCCAGAGTCCCTGCTACAGGGCTTCCTTCCTTCCCAGCAGTTCCAATCTCAGTTTCCATACAGGAAGAGGAGGGGCCAGGCTCCTCCCTGCTACAAACATCATGAACTTCCTGAGGCTCCATCTCAGTGGGCAGGCTGGTTGGAGTTCCTCCAGAACCCCCTCCCACCTGGCTGTCTCACTAGTACTACCATACTGATGATATTATTGTAAAGAAAGGTAAAGAAAAAAACTCTTTATGCCCTATGGCTGATCTCTTTCCTCGATTCTCCCCTGCTCTGGTCTGTGGTCTACCTGACTGAAACACTATTTTCACTGCTCATCAGCCTCTATGCTACATATCACAGACTTGTATATAGATTCAACTCATGAGAATTTTAAAAATACTACACCAGACTATGCAAAGTTTCACCACTACCCAGTCATTCTTGCTGAGAGGACTCCTTCCACTGAATTGAATTACTTGAATGATTAGCCAGTATTCTTGGGCATTGGCTCATCTTGATCTGGGGCCACCTATAGTCTTGATTTTGGAGAGATATATATATATTTATTTATTTTTGCTTTAACACCCATCCCCTTTTCACCATCATGATGTCATTTTAGGTGTTCTAAAGCTAAGACTGAATGCTATTGGGAACACAGTTTTGAATTGAAAATATTGCTGGCCCTCAAATAGATAATATCTTGGTAAGAGACAGATAAGTAAATACATAATTATAATATAACCTAAAATATGCTATGATAGAGATATTAAAATGCTGTAGGAGTGAAGGAATGTAGGAAGTTTCTTTGCTTAGAGAAGTTGAAAATTAACATAGAAATGGTGACATATGAACTGAGCCTTGAAAATTCAGTGTTTTTCATTTCAGGAGAGAAAATTCATATACAAATATGGAAATGGAATGGTGAAAAGTCATGGCATAGTTGAAGGACTTAGCAATTCATTTGCACCCCTTTGAGCTCTTGTGTTATAGGTGTAATAGGGTAAGACACAACGAATTTAAGGGTAGGATGCACCAAATCAACGATGTTATTTATATTTTGCTGCTATAAAAGAATGGACTTTGTCCTTGGGAAAAGGAGATACTGGTACTGTATTTCTTTGGACTGACTTTTAAATTTATTTTTTTTGGCCTCAGAATAAACAAGTTCTTCATAGTTAAGGATCTGGATTCTGACTCTCTGAGTCATTCAGTGCTTCTGTACACATGACACTCAACTGTTAAAGAAGAGATCTAGAGAGAAATACTGAGTCTTTCACATTACTAGGACGAAAGAGTTGCTTGTGCCAATGAAAGAATGATTCTAAATGGAGAAGAAAGGATGACACAAACAAGCAGTGTTTTTGATTTTTGGGGGAGATTGAGAATGAAAACACTGGCCAGTAAATGCTTGGTTGGTCCCTGGAAGCCTAGAGAGAGATCAAAAGATGAGGGGTACAAACAGTGGGGACCCAGTTCTAAGGGGCAGTGCTTGATTGGCACTAGATTTGATTTCAGAAAATAAAGAAAAAAATATATATTTGCATCTGTGTGTCACTGAGTACTTCATCCTATTAACCATATCTGAGTTCATTATTGAATTTTATTTTTTACAAAGTGTGGACACTTTAAGGATAGGCACTGAATTTTAATCACATTGTCACTTTAGCAGCTCACATTATGCTGCATACAGAGTAGGTTGTCAACGGATATGTGCTGATTGAACAAATGAAATAAGTGTTAGGAATTCAGAGAGGTTGATATCACTGTCTATTGTAGATTTTATCAGTGTAATTAGGGAAATGTGTAACTTTCAGAGTCACTTGAGCACGACTGAAGATCTGGGTGCTTCAGATTCATTATTATTTAGTTCTTCCTAAGGGATGAAATAATGCACACTTTCTTCAGCTTCTCTGATATCAAGGCTATTTTCAACATAGAAAATGGCATGGCCTTATTGAGGGTGTAATCACCATCAACAATATGCTAGCTAGGATTGTGTTTTCTTACTGAAGTTCCATCACCATACATACAGGGATGTTTGTTAGATGCCCACGTTATTCTCTGTGTAAGTTTCAAGCTTACGATTCTTGGGCCATTAAAAATGTGTCTTTATACCTTCAGATTTAAACATATTTTCATTGACTATTTCTAAATATGGCAGGGCTTCTTTAGTTCATATTTTTCACATGCGTAGATCAACATTTTATTTAATATTACTGAATGTCATATGAAAGGTGCACATCATTCATTAATCATGTGACCCAAAATTGCCATCCATGGGTAGCAATTACTTATTAATCTGCTAAATGCTTTTCAAGATTTGAAGCAGCATTTTTGGTAAGATGATATTACAAGTAGAAAACAAAACAAAACAACAACAAAAACTGGGCTACCTGTGGTGGTGTGTTCAGAGTCAATTGACCAGGATTTAAGAATGGCAGTACATTTTGCTTACTGGCTAACTATGGGCAAGTTAGCAGTTTCTTTATTTTGGACATGGGCATGAAAGCTGCATTTCCCTTACAGGGGTATTATGAGGTTTAAATGAAGTAACATATGTAAAAGTACTTCTTATTAATGTTTAAAAAAATCTGTTTGCCCATATTTTCTTTATTATGAGAAATATGTTGATTTAAGTACATCTGTGTGTGTGTGTGTGTGCGTGTGTGAAATCAAGGTATATATTCTATAACTTTCAGAGACTTCTTAGGTGTAGCATAAAATGGCACTTTAACAGCAATTTTCTAACTGTTTTTAAGGTGTACAGAAACAATAGTACATTTACGTTTACATACCGCCTGAAGGACTTCATACCATTGCCCAATGAATAAGTTGCTTTTACTCAGTATTCAATGTTTATATGTGATTATTTATGTATGAGTTGGGGGGTTCATGCTCTTCCCAAATAGATATTAGAAATAAGCACCTTGATTTTCCATCAGATTTGGCACTTTAAAATGCAAGCCAAGCCTAATAAAAATACTCTATTGTATGACAGTATTGAAGATGATTTTCTTAGTTAATTTTCTATTACTCAGAATGTATGGATATTCCTAATGATTCCATTAGAGTTTAAATAACAGAATTCAGCACAAATGTATTTTACTGAGCAGAAGAAACATAATTTCTCTGGAACTGCAGCTGCCGTAGTTGAAGATGAGGCTCTTACTATCCCTTAGGGAGATTACTGTCTCTGCCAGCTGACTTAGTTTTTATACAGCCAGCGATTTATTAGATTGCTTTGCTCTTAAGTGTGATAATAGGCCTTATGCTTAGAAAGGTTTAGAGACTTCCAGTGCATTAATATTTTATGGCAATGACAGGCAAGATACATTTTGTTTACCTAACAAGACAAGCCAAGCCAGGGCTGATGTGTATTGGAGATTAGCACTTTTAACTTGGAGGAACTGTGCCAATTATATATTTACAGCTTTGCCATGGCTCTTATAATTGTAATCCAATCAGTTCCTTACTTGATACATAGCCACTATATGCAAAGAAACCACCATAACCATATAGTCTAGCCTGAATCAGAGATAATCTATTAACTCACTAACATTAACCATGTAACGTCCACGAATTTTCTAGTGACTTGTTTTCTTCTACTAAAGATCTTACTTCACTTGGAATTTACTGAGCCATGAGCCAAAGCTTACATAGACGTGTGTATATTACAATTCCATTTGGAAGGTCCACTCAATTGATCTGAGTTACCTGGTAGGAAAGTTGTGTAATGGTGCTCTTGATTTTGGGGATTTCATGGCTGTTGTTGCTGCCTTGTTTTTTTTTGTTTTGTTTTTGTTTTTGTTTTTTTACAAGCTATTTAGAAGAATGTGATTCTGTGCCTGCTATAGATTAGAAGTACAAATAAAACATAATTATCGAAATAGATCAAGTGGGTTACTGCAGTACTATTTTTTTCTTTCTCTATTAAGCAAAGTTGACAGTTGTGTCCGTTTTCTTACTGAACAAAAAGCATGTCTCAATAGTAAATGTTAGAATATTGATATTAATTTCAAATTATCATAGTTTATCTAGCTCATATATTTTTTAACATAAAATTATATGTGCTACATTTTTTAAACTGTTCTTAAGGACTATGAGTGTTCCAACCAAATTATTAGGTACTTATTATTTGTACTATTATTAAGCTGCATTTTTTACATCAGTTAATAAACCTGTAGCATGGATTCTAAATATCATAATTTAAATATGCAATGGAATTTGAAATTTCCCAAGTTGTCTACATGACCTCAGGATAGAACATGAAGTATCATCTGCTCCAAAGACGACAAGGACCTCATGAGGAAAGGAACTTAAAGTTCTATCAAACTGATTATAGTACAGGTTTTTTGGGGGAGGGGGGATAGCAGACATAGGTTTAGAGTATGGGAATTGGACAATTAAAAGAAGGTTCAAATATGTTGAGAAGTGAGTCAGTACATGTGCAAAAACAGAAAACACTGTGCACATGTACTTAGAAGAATTGCTTATACCTGCAGTGTTCCAATGAGGCATAAACACAAACCATGGCGTGCCCTGCAGGATCTCTCTGTGTGTTCATTACTTTTAATGCCATTCTGTGCAAGCCTCAGAGGAACACAGCCAACTCCCACATCTTGGGGTTAGCATAATCTTGCTGCGGCTGGCACTCAGCCTGTGCTTGACTAAGTCTGCTGATGTTTCTGAGGAAAAAAAAATGGAAAGTGGTTGGGCTTAAAGATTGCTTTCTTATTTTAAAGTGGGGGTGGGCTGGTTGAAGCGGGTGGGAATGTATGTTTTCAACGGAGCTAAAGTCTTGAAAATTACAAAATACAACAACATAAAATTAATTCTTTTTGTTAATCAACAGGATTTATTGTTGTCGTTTTGGGGGTGTGAGAGCTTGATGTGGAAACGCTGATAATGCGAAAGAATTACAACCAAGTTATGATATCTCTCCCGTCTTTCCCAGAGCTTTTCTCCTTTCCCTATAATTGCTTGGATAGTGTTTATTTAAATGCTCATTGATTAAATTTTGGTAAGGACCAGTGCAACCAGATTTATCTTAGTCTTTTCATCTTCTGTTCCTAATTTATCCTTTAAGGAACTCTGATTGCAAATCCCATAGAAGAAAAATCAGAGGTCAGTGACAGGAAGGAACAGAGATTGTGCTGAGCTTCATCAACTAGGAAATAAAGTGAAAATGAATTTCCAAAGTGCTGGAAATGGGTACAGACACATAGCCTTACCCCTGTGCTTAAGCATGATAGTTTCACTGTAGTCCCTAGTTTGTTCATGTCTTCAACGTATACTTTTTTCTCTCTCTCCAGCCCCCACCCCCCTTTCCAGAGCTCTAAGGCTCTCAAATTGAGAGAAGCTCAAAATACCACAATGTTGGGAAAAAGCTGACTCTCTTTCTTCAGGGAATTTAGAGGCCCAGTGACTTGGAGCAAATCACATGGCTGGTGATTGGCTTTGTCTCTGTTTTCATAAGTGATTAAAAAGAAAACCACTTCAATAATCCTCAGACCTCTGCTCTCGACTGGGATCTCTTCCAACCAGGCCTGCTCAGCAGAACCCCTGGGAGGAGGAAAGCACACGAGCTCTCAGCCAAAAAATTAGAAAAAGCAACAAAGACGTTGGAACCGGAAACTTCAATGTGGGCCAGAATTCAAGGGCAATACCTTTCTCCCCCTGGGTTTGAGACTCACATTGAATATTCCCATTTCATCTTTAGTTTCTCCTCTCTCAGCTTTCAGGGCCTTCACGAAACCTTGAAGCATGATTTGATAAACATTTGCTTTAAACACAGAGACGGTGTGGCTCCGAGTTGCCACTAGACAATGGAGTGACAGTTATAGCCATGAGATGATTTAAATCGAGTATGATTCTAAAGACAAGTAATGTGTTACTAGGGACAGAGGACTTTATCTTGGGGGGATACTCTTAAATGAAGGAATTTCAGACCAGATTTCCCAAATGAACGAGTTTCTTCGTCCCTAAACAAACAATTAACAAAACCTACATTTATTTAGTATTCTTTAGATTGATCTGTATTAATTTTCATTCTAACATCCATGCGTAGGTTTTGAAATCTAAATCTCAGTGAGGAAGGCGCTGTGTTCTAGGTCCCGAAGTCTGAATGCCTGTGTTAGAATCTTAGCTCCACTCTGTTTGCTCAGTGATCTTAGTGAACATATGACCTTTCTGGCTCCTCATTTCTCATTTATAAAATGGAGTAGTAATAAGGAACCTACCCTCTGGAGTTGCCTGAAGCAGTAAAGGAAATAATGTGTATAAGGTATTTTACCCAGTATCTGCAACATAGGGAGTATTTAAGAAAAATTACTGTTACATTTAGAACAGGAAAGTTGCTTTTATGCTCTTCTCTATTCCTATGTTATGTAGCTTTTTAAAAAGGGGAGAATGAATAAAGGATGGTGGTTGTGGAAGATAGCTATTTAGTCATTTTCTCTAACTCTTTTTTTCACCTTATAGGCAGACAATAAAATGACTGAGTCTTTTTCTTACAAAATGGTATTGGCAGAATATTTCCTTTAGAATATTGTAGTGTGTTTTCCCCTTATAAAATTACTAAAGTGCCAGGAAATTATCCATTCTGGAGTCATAGTGAGTTTGGTGTGCTAGAGAACTTGGGTATTTTCTTGTGTTTATGGTCATATAAATGCAGATACACAGAAAACAAGGTTATATAAAGTAATATCTGTACCTAGAATCATATTTGTTAAATAATAATGTTTTATATTGCTTAAAAATATATTGTATTGCCATTTTTGTTTCACCCAGAAATATCTTAATGAAAGAAAATCCAGAAGTAATTATGATTTCTGCACATAAGACTTGCTTTTTAAATTTATACTATTAGCTATTTAATACTACAAGTATTTGTACAATGGTCAAAACATTAGAAATAATTAATCTGAATGTGTTTAAACCTCAATAGAAAACACTTGTGCTCTAACAGATCTAAATGTTTAATGAGATTTTGAAAAACACAATTACAGCTTTTTATAGAAAAGGAACTTTACCTCTGAGACCTGAAAAAAAGACTATTATTATAAAGAAAGGGACTTTTTATATTTTTAATGTATAATTTAACAAGAAATCTACCATTACAATCTTCAAATCTACAGTTTGAGAAGAAAAACAGAAAAGTCATGTCAGAAAAATATTTTAGAAGGGTAGCACATATTTATTTTTTAGGAAAATGTCCAAAGTATACAGAAGGCAGAAATCTAACTCAGACTGTTTTAGTTTATTGAATTTTCTGTTCCTTGAAAATCATAGCACAATTCTCTAGAGACACCTATAAGGATGTATTACATCATAAAGTACACCAAGGATACTAACCCATGTTATTAAACTGTCAACATACATTATACTACAATTTGTCCTCAATCCAATACAACTAAAAGCCACATTATTGGCAGGAAGTTTAAAACATAAGACTATTCTCTAATCATCTAAAGCCTAAGGTACTTTGGGGGAAAATGCTGTAATAATTGCTCCACTACTCCACAGTGGCATGTGTGAATTTCATTGGTTTTGTACAGCAAATGTTCAGCTATTACAAGAAAGGATTCAGAAGGATTACCACTTAAAGGCTTTTACTAGTGATGCTGTAGATGTCTCATTTCACAGCATATGAATAGTGGTTTTGTATAATACCAGCAGGGAGAAATAAATCTTAGAAACTAAAACTTAAACAATGTTTAATTTTCACACAGATATTTAGAAGATCTGATATTGTGATATTGTCAATAACATAAAAACTCACAATTATAGAAAGTTTCTGCACTTTTTAAAATCTAAAATTTAGGTAATTCCACGGAAATGTGGACAGGTTACATGCTAACCAGTATTTCCTATAAAACTGTATCTCAGAAACAGATAAAATGTTCATCAAATGGAGGATTTGCTAATGGAGGTAAAAGTTCCTGTTCAAAGATTCTTAAAGGCTTGCTTTCACATGTGTGATATGTATCATGTCATGACAAATTTCAGCTGCTTACTACCTGGGAAGCTTTCAAAGCTAAGAGGACAGAAGGCATAAGCTAGTAGCACAAAATAAATTCTATTAAAACTTTTCTTAAACAGGAGTGAAGGCAGGAGAGCAGTGAAACAGAAGACTTTTTTTTTCTTTTTTTCTTTTGAACCACCCTGCCTGGCCTCTTATCTACTTCTAAAGGGAGTACCTGACTAGGGACAAAGTATTTTTCAGATTCACTAAGCTGTTCTTTATTTATTTTATTTTACTTTAAGTTCTGGGATACAAGTGCAGAGAGTGTAGGTTTGTTACATAGGTATACGTGTGCCATAGTAGTCTGCTGCACCTATCAACAAGTCATCTAAGTTTTTAGCCCCACATTCATTAGCTAGGTGTATTAATACTCTCCCTCCCCTTCCCTCCAACCCCAACTGGCCCCAGTGTGTGATATTCCCCTTGCTGTGTCCATGTGTTCTAATTGTTCAGTTCCCACTTATGGGTGGTAACATGCCATGTTTCGTTTTCTCTTCCTGTGTTAGTTTGCTGAGAATAATAGTTTCCAGCTTCATCCATGTCCCTGCAAAGGGCATCATTCTTCTTTATGGCTGCATAGTATTTCATGGTGATATGAGCCACATTTTCTTTATCCAGTCTTTCATTGATGGGCATTTGGGTTAGTTCCAAGTCTTTGCTATTGCAAACAGTGCTGCAATAAGTATATGTGTGCATGTATCTTCAAAATAAAATGATTTCTATTCCTTTGAGTATATACACAGTAATGGGATTGCTGGGACAAATGGTATTTCTGGTTCTAGATCCTTGAGGAACTGCCACACTTTCTTCCACAATGGTTGAACTAGTTTACACTCCTACCAACAGTGTAAAAGCATTCATGTTTCTACACATCCTCTCCAATATCTGTTGTTTCCTGACTTTTTGGTAATTACCATTCTGTCGTGATACAGTATCTCATTGTGGTTTTGATTTGCATTTCTCTAATGATCAGAGATGTTGAGCTTTTTTTTTTTTTTCATGTTTGTTGGCCGCATAAATGTCGTCTTTTGAGCAGTGTCTGTTTATACCTTTGCTCACTTTTTGTTGGAGTTGTTTCTTCTTGTAAATTTGTTTAAATTCCTTGTAGATTCTGGCTATCAGACTTTTATCAGATGGGTGGATTATAAAAATTTTCTCCCATTCTGTAGGTTGCCTGTTCACTGCAATGATGGTTTCTTTTGCTGTGCAGAAGCTCTTTAGTTTAATTAGATCCAATTTGTCAATTTTGGCTTTTGTTGCCATTGCTTTTGGTGTTTTAGTCGTGAAGTCTTTGCCCATGCCTGTGTCCTGAATGGTATTGCCTAGGTTTTCTTCTAGGGTTTTTATGGTTTTGAGTTTTACATTTTGAGTTAATTCATCTTTAGTTAATTTTTGTATAAGGAAGAGGTCCAGCTTCAGTTTTCCGTATATGGCTAGCCAGTTCTCCCAGCACCATTTATTACATAGGGAATCCTTTTACCATTGCTTGTTTTTGGTACATTTGTCAAAGATCAGACAGTTGTAGATGTGTGGTGTTATCTCTGAGGTCTCTGTTTTGTTCCATTGGTCTATATGTCTGTTTTGGTATGAGCACCATGTTGTTTTGATTACTGCAGCCTTGTAGTATAGTTTGATGTCATGTGGCATGATGCCTCCAACTTTGTTCTTTTTTCTTAGGATTGTCTTGGCTATACAGGCTCTTTTTTGACCCCATATGATGAAATTTAAAGTATTTTTTTCTAATTCCGTGAAGAATGTTAACGGTAGTTTGACAGGAATAGCACTGAATCTGTAAATTACTTTGGGCAGTATGGTCATTTTCATGATATTGATTCTTTCTATGCATGAGGATGGAATGTATTTCCATTTGTGTCCTCTCTTATTTCCTTGAGCAGTTCTCCTTGAAGAGGTCCTTCACATCCCTTGTTAGCTGTATTCCTAGGTATTTTATTCTGTTTGTTGCAATTGTGAATGGGAGTTCACTCATGATTTGTCTCTCTGCTTGTCTATTGTTGGTGTATAGGAATACTTGTGATTATTTATTTATTTATTTTTTTGACAGAGTCTCACTCTGTTGCCCAGGCTGGAGTGCAGTAGCGCCATCTCAGCTCACTGCAACCTTCTGACTCCTGGGTTCAAGCAATTCGCCTGCCTCAGCCTCCTGAGTAGCTGGGATTACAGGTGTGTGACACGATGCCTGGCTAATTTTTGTATTTTTATAGAGATGGTGTTTCACCATGTTGGTCAGGCTGGTCTCAAACTCCGGCCTCAGCCTTCCAAAGTGCTGAGATTACAGGTGTGAGCCACCATACCTGGCCTGCTTATGATTTTTGTACATTGTTTTTTTTTTTTTAATCCTGATACTTCACTGAAGTTGTTTATCAGCTTAAGGAGTTTCTGTGCTGAGATGATGGGGTTTTCTCAATACAGAATCATGTCATCTGCGAACAGAAACGATTTGAATTCCTGTCTTCCTAATTGAATACACATTATTTCTTTCTTTTGCCTGATAGCCCTGGCCAGAACTTCCATTACTATGTTGAATAGGAGTGGTGAGAGAAAGTGTCCTTGTCTTGTGCCAGTTTTCAAAGGGAATGCTTTTAGTTTTTGCCCATTCAGTATGATATTGGCTGTGGGTTTGTCATAAATAGTGCTCTTCCTTATACTTGAATACATATAGGCCATTGTAGGATTATTAATTCACCTAATTTCAATATTGTTGCATGTCAGGGAATAGAGAAGCCTTGGGATGAGGGGGAGAGAAGTGAATGGCTGGTCAATGAGCAGTCAGAACATACCCAACATTTATTGATGAAGTTTATTGTCTTATAAGGACATGGTTTATGGTGCCCTTAAATACTTACAATAGTAACATCAAAGATCACTGATCACAGATCATTATAACAGATATAATAATAATACGAAAGTTTGAAATATCTCAAGAATAACCAAAATGTAACACAGGGACGGAACGTAAGTACATGGTGTTGAGGAAATGGGGCCAATAGACTTACTCAACACAGGGTTGCCACAAACCTTCAATTTGTATTTTTAAAAAAGGCAGTTATCGGTGAAGCACAATAAAATAAGGTATGCCTCTATGGTGACACATTTATAGCATAACCTACCCAACATCATTTATTACATTTATAAGAATTCCTTTTGCTCTGTTAAGATTGTGTCTAACATTTGTCTTATATTTAATTTTACCATGTTTTCCTGGATTACTCCCTTGACTGCTGTATTAGTCATTTTCACACTACTAGAAAGATACTACACAAGACTGGATAATTGGGAGAGGAAAAAAGTTTAATTGAGTCACAGTTCCTCATGATTGGGGAAGCCTCAAGAAACTTACAATCCTGGCAGAAGGTGAAGAAGAAACAAGTACCTTTTTCACAAGGCAGCAGGAAAGAGAAGAAAGAAGAAACTTCCACGCACTTAAAAAAAATAAAGATCTCGTGAGAACTCACTCACTATCATGGGAACACCATGGGGGAAATCACCCCATGATCTAATCACCTCCCTCCCTCAACACGTAGGGATTACAAGGTCTCTCCCTTAACACGTAGAAATTACAATTAGAGATTGGGTGGTGACACAGCCAAACCATAGGAAGTACAGAACTGTGACTTTCTAGACTCTTCTATAATTTATTGTGCATGAAAGTTTTCACACTATGTTTTTCTAGTGATTCCGCTTCTTGAGTATCTCAGGACCTAGAAGGAATCCTCTGAGGTCAGGTGTGTGGGTACTCATGGGGTGAGTATTCTCTGAAGAGTCAAGATTTAATGAAAACACAATTTCTGTGGAAGAGATGACAACCTGTCTGCCAGGAATTCATAGACTCCTTCCATGTTATAGATTTGTTGAGTCTCTCAATCACCTCTGGTGGACAGACACCACTGAACAAGGAAAGTGTTTAGAATTTTCAGGAGCAAGAAATAGACCTTTGATAAGCCACTGAGATTTGTGTTAAGCTACTGAGATTTCAGGGTTTATCTATTAGAAAGGCTTTTGTAACTTTACTAATATAATTCCTTGCAATAAAAATAATTGAGCTTAGATTGCAGAAATTTATAGAACAGAATGACTTCCTTAGCTGACAGGTCATAACTGGTCAGTCCTTGACCATCCTGGGTAATGATTTCTTGAACAAAGAAAAACACCAACTGATGATTTTTTTTCTTCCTGACTCTGTTTTCAACCTCTTATGTTTTCAGGCTTAAAAGTCTTCTTATTTAATATATAGTTTATATGCTTTTCTGCCTGTGAGAAATTTTACCAAAAATAGGGAAAGTTCATAATGAGCAAATATGTATTTTACTACTTCATCCAGGGCCTGGTAATATCCCATAATCTTTCTGTTAGTTTGTAATTAAAGATATAAGACAGAGGAATAAAAAAGATAATGAGAATTCACGAGACAATCACATCCTAAAATATTCATCATGAATATAATTTCATGATCTACAAATAGCCAAAGTCTATAGCTCTTTGCAGAATGTTTTTTTCCCATCTGGTGGCTGTGAATAGCAGACAATCAAATTTATGTAGGATTATGGACTCATGGTCTAAAATAAATTAGGTTGTTCTCTAAATTTTAGCTGGAATCATGGTTTTTCAATTCAAATAAATGTGTATGTGCTTGTATGTGTGTGTGTATTAACACACTTATTTCCTTCAGACACTTTTCAATTTAGATTAGAGAAGAATATTTATAGAATGAGATTTTAAAAGCCTGTCTTACACACTCATATGTAATCCACTGTTACATTATTAGATACATTATTAGATGTTATATTTTTGTTTCTGCCTTTGCACCCTTATAATATATCAATACATTTTGGGTACTGCTTGGTTTCACAGAACTTTTTAGCATGTATGTTCTTTTAGACAGTAAACATTTCGTCCGTATACAGGAATATATATTCGTTAACCTTTTCATAACTATACACAGATTTGTGAGTTGCTATACAGAAATTGCCATTGAATTGCTATTATAGACAGTATGACTAACAGGTAACAGTGAGCTGCTTCTTTGTGTTGGGTGAAGCTGATTTGACTGAGTTAAGCTAGTAATAGCAGTTACTAGTAAGTTAGACTTTTTTATTTCTCCGAGTAAAAGGGTTATATTAGGTGTACATCTTGGTATTTTTACCAAGTAAACTGGTATTAGTAATTCATTTACACTTGTATTGTCCTTGTCAAGGCTTGATTTTTTTTTTTAAGAAAATAAAGTTTTAGTGTGAGTTCATTTCCATACTTGCTCCTAGGTCATTGACTAAGAATTAGTGAAACATATAAATTTATTTTTTGGTCTACATGATGCCAAAATACTTTTTTTGGCAAACGCTTCCAGCACCTAGAGTGGTTGAAGTGAATTTTGGGATAGCACAGACATAGCCACAGTGTGATTATGACTGGAAGATTTTTGTTGACTTACTTTATAACATTCAAAAATAATAATTTAAAAATTATTAAATACAGTCCACATATAAAAGTTCATCAAATGTAAATATGTGGCAAGATGAATAAAATGCAAACCCTTGTATCTACTACCCAGCCCAGAAATAGAATATTATTTATGGCCTTTATATTGCAATACTTACATATTTTTTTCATAGATTCTTGTTCTGTCCAGCATATACTGGGATCTAATATTGATGCAGGCCTTCCTGAAATATATCATAAAGGTTTTACCAATTGTAAAATAATGTTATTAATATTATGTTCCACTTTCTCAAGTAATACATCAGAGAAATTTTTATTGAACTTTTGTCTTTAAAAATATAAATCATTATTTATTTATTTCTTTTTGAGACAGTCTCGCTTTGTTGCCCAGGCTGGAGTGCAGTGGCCCGATCTCAGCTCACTGCAACTTCCACCTCCTGGGTTCAAGCAATGCTTGTGCCTCAGCCTCCGAAATTACAGGTGCACGCCACCACTCCCAGCTAATTGTTTGTATTTTTAGTTAGAGATGGGGTTTCACCATGTTGGTCAGGTTAGTCTTGAACTTCTGACCTCAGGTGATCTGCCCACCCTGGCCTCCCAAAGTGCTGGGATTACAGGCGTGAGCCACCTTGCCCAGCCAGATTTATATGTGCATTGATGTTCTTATCCTTTTAAATTTGTGTCCTAATATATAAGCATCTCCCCTCTAATATTTCTGAAGTTGGAGAATATTTAAGTCAGGAAAATAACATGATATTCTACTTCACTGTGGTTTAGGGCCTGAACCACTGTAGGAGACTGTGTCTGTTTTTCTTCTCTCTCTTTACAGTGTTCACAGTTGGCTCGGAATACTGCTGTCTATCTAATTGTTTTTGCTACTCGATAGGAACGTTACATTTTTTTCTGAGAACTATGCTTGTTGCCTCTTAGCCTGAGGATTAGATTTAAGCTGCTCATTTTTATACTCAAAATGAATCGGTCATGTCGTTATATACTATGTTAATCTCTTGCTGCCCTTCGAAGGGAATAGAAATGTTTTTATCTGTTAATTATGTCACACTTATCACAGCATTTCATAACCACTCTCTCCTTCTGGTGCTATTTGGACTTTGCAAACATGGTATACAGCTTTCTCTCGGTGGCTTCCTCTCAGTGGAGGGTGACGTTGATTTGACTTAGTTACATGTCACATCAGTCTTTAGAAAGTGGATTTCATTTTATTTTATTTTTTTCAAATATAAGCATTATATTGGATGTTCAGTTTGTGGTTAAGTGGTATTAGTATATTCATTTACAATTGTATTATCCTTGTCAAGGCTTGATTTTTTTTAGGAGATCAGTAAAGTTTTACCATGAACTCATTTTCGTATCTGCATCAGACCATTTACTATGATTTAGTGAAATATACAAATTATTTTATTTCTCCTTAAGTGTTATATATACCTCTATAGAACATTTTTATAAACTACTTAAGGAGTATACTTAAAAAGCAAATAAAAGCTCTGACCAAGTATACTCCATTGCAGTTCATTATAAAATGGATGTTGGCCCATATTGAAAGGGAAGTTTATGTGTGGAAGTATTCTTTATATTTTTAGAAATACTTATTAATCTTTTACTAAAAGATTTTAGTAGATTTACTATCCAAAATCAGATACATCAAATGCAAAATGGATGTATCTGATTTTGGACATACTAGTTTGAGATGTATAGCACACAGGAAAAACACATTAGTCTGAAGCTCTACATAAACGCTGGGGCTAGAAATCCATGTTTGGGACTTATTTATATAATAAGAATGAATGTCATGATTTGCCTCTGTGTTGTGTGTTTATAGGTGCTGGGCCTACCTTTGCTTTTTCTAGGTATTGTAAGTAACGGAAGAAGTTCTAACAAAATAAAATATTTAATAGACGATACCTAATATTATCAATCCTTGCCTCCAGATGCCTGATGAAATGAGATTGAGTTGTTTGGAACTTACTGCTGTCAGATGAACCATGCAGTTTATCCTTACCACAGATCACTGCAATCATGTATATGTGACTTTAGTTTACAATGTTCCACTCAGGTTTATATTATTTTGGTTACTTACAAAGATGTAGTGATAAATTTAGAATTCTAGAAAACAGAAAACATATGGTCTTTGAAATAATTTGTTCTTTCTATTCATTATCTTATAAATGTAATTTGAAAATCACTGGAGTCTTACTTTTTGCTCACAAATGCCCTGTGAGTAAAGCATAGTATATATTATTTATCATTTTTGATATGTGCAGAAATGGGCACTCGAAACATAAAATGACATGGCCAAGGTAACCCAGTTTATAAATGGCAGAGCTAGTACTTGAATTCAGGGGTTCTGAACTCAGGACATAGTCTACAAAGTTACTATTTTTTACAGCATATTGAGAGATGTAATAAGTTAGATTGATAATTATAATTTTTTATTTATACATGTAAAAACATGTATTTCAAGACATTATTAATCTGTTTCACAGCTGAGGAAGTTAAAGCAGAAAAAAATATATGTCAAGCATGAGATTAATGTATTCAGTGAGATTAGGTTGTTGGTACCCTAAAGTTTTTACTTTTAGGCCATTGAAAATAATGGTGATAATGTTTCACACCTACAAATATGCTGTGCTTTGCAGTTCATTATAAAGTGGACATGGGCACAAATTGAAAGGGAAATTTATGTGTGGAAGCATTCTTTTTATATTTAGAAATGCTTATTAATCTTTTACTAAAATGTAACTAAAATTATAGCATCTAATTGTAGTTAGTATTTTAAATTTTGCAAAGAGAAAAATATCAGGTGGTTAGGTCATCAAACATAACCTTTAAAAAGATGCAGTGTAATCTGAAGTCCCAAAGGAGCTTTAAATTTGGGTTTGTTGTAAAGCATGCCATTTGGTTGTAGAGAAATTAAACAAAAAAAAATCAATTGTCATTATTAGTAGAGAGCTTACTCTAAATTAATGGTGTATGTTGTTAATGAACCATTCCTACAAAGCTAATAGAGCCAGAGAAGTAAATGCCGTTTCCAGCACTATACATATTTCTTTAACATAATCAAGTAAGCCAGTACTCAACCATGAACGTTTTATTGATTCGGATAGTTTTTTAAACAGTAAGTTAAAAAAAAAAAAGGTAGTGTCTTCCTGAAAGAAAAATTGATATGATTACCAAAAAGTCATTTTATTTTCAATTAAAAAAAAAACATATCTCTGACTGCAGACAGCATGAAAAATACATCTTAAAATAATTGTATGGCTTGGGAAAGCAGCCAGGGAAAACTTTATGTGCAGGTAGCAAAATAAACATCATAATTATTTGTTGTGTAGAATACATTGATCAAAACTTCATTGGATTTTAGAACTTCCAATTACTTGTATCTAATTTTCCTACATAGCACACATTTGCCATTGAAACTAAGTTTTTGATATTTCCTTATAAGTAAAGATTATTCATTTTTCAAAAGTATATTCCTTTTTGAACCTGTGGTGTACTGTGCGATAAATAATATTCAGGAGAATGTTCCGGTGGAAGTAGAAACTGCAGCTTCCCTCATTTCATCAATACTGTTTTGAACTATGTCTTTGTTAGTAGGTAATGCAGAAATAATTCTGTGTGTACATGATGGTGGTACTAGTAGCAGATTCCAGGCAGTAGTTAGTTTTTGACTGTAGAAGAATTTAAAGCTGTATAAATTATGTAACCAAATACAGCTTTTATGGCTCCTTTTGAAATCAATCCAAGATCTCACACTTCTCCAAAGAATGCCAATAGAAAAGGAAATGGAGCAGGCTGGCCAGGCAGAACTTTGCACTGATTGTCCCTTCTGCAGCAACATCAAATTGAACAATTATCTGTTAAAAAAAAAAAAAAAAGGCACCTTCGGCCATGCATGGTGACTCATGTAATCCCAGCACTTTGGGAGGCCAAGGTGGGTGGATCACATGAAGTCAGGAGTTTCAGATCAGCCTATTTCCCCATCTACTAAAAATACAAAAATTAGCTGGGCGCAGTGGCACGTGCCTGTAATCCCAGCTACTTGAGAGGCTAAGGGAGGAAAATGCTTGAACCTGGGAGGCAGAGGTTGCAGTGAGCTGAGATCGTGCCATTGCACTCCAGTCTGGGCAACAAGAGTGAAATTCCATCACACACACACACACACACACACACACACACACACACACACACCAAGATAAAGAATCCAAAGTCAGGCGAGTGATCGTAGTATCTGATTTTAACATCATATCAAAGAAATTGGCACTGAGGAGGGTAGGAAGGACAGTCTTGCAGTGCCCATACCATTCCTTACCCATCCCCCAGCAGCACAAAGAGAGAATCTGTGTGTTTGGGGAGGGACAGCAAAGTGATTGTGGGACTTGGCATTAGAATTCAGTGTTTCCCTGTCACAGTAGAATACAAAAGAGGGCAGAATTGGGCTGGTGCCCATGGACAGAGCATTTAAATCAGCCCCAATCAGAGGGGAATCCTACCAGCAATAGGAACCTGGGTTTTGGCTAGCTCCATCACCAGTGAACTAAAGTGCCTTGGGGTCTTGAACAAATTTGAAAGGCAGTCGGGCCACAAGAACAGCAGTACTTGGGCAAGTCTTGGTGCTATGCTGGACTCAGAGCCAGTGGACTTGGAGTGCACATGACTCAGTAAGACAGCAGCTGAGGTAGCCAAGGGAATACCTGTGGCACCCCTCCTCCAACTCCAGTTAGTGAAGCTTACTGAGACTCCTTTCACTTATGGAAAGCAGAAGGAAGAGTAAAGAGGACTTTCTTTTCTGACTTGGGCACCAGCTCAGCCACAGTAAAATAAAGCATCAGGCAGGATCCCGAAGCTTCTGATTCCAGGCCCTGGCTCCCAGATAATATTCCTAGACCCATTCTGAGGCAGAAAAGAACCTACTTCCCTGAAGGACAGGACCCAATCCTGGCAGAATTTGCCACCAATTGAATGAAGAACCCTTGTGC
This sequence comes from Cacajao melanocephalus, assembly GCA_963573385.1. Taxonomy (NCBI): domain Eukaryota; kingdom Metazoa; phylum Chordata; class Mammalia; order Primates; family Pitheciidae; genus Cacajao; species Cacajao melanocephalus. The sequence goes on along the minus strand of CAUYLG010026223.1, from coordinate 23,148 downwards.
GTTGCATAAAAAATCAATAGTAGCCAGGCAGTAGTCACCATGGGCCTTGTGTGAGACCCAAGTACCATTCAGGCTTTGGGTGTGACCCAGGCTTGGCTGTAGTGGCCACAGGAGTGCTCAATTAACCCCTCCCTCACCCCTCCCTTACCTCTCCCTCCACTGGAGGCAATGGAGCATGGAGAAAGATACTCCATTTATTTGAGAGGAAGTGAGGGAAGTGAACAAGAGATGCTGCTTGGTATTCCTGGGAATTCTGGTTCTTACTCAAGCCTACCAAGGTGATACATCTACAAATCTGTAAAAGTTACAGCATTACTGGGCTTGGAGCACCCTCCAGTGCTATATGGCTATAGTGGCCAAAGACCTAGAATTCAAATTCCGTTTAAATATCTCGAAAGCCTTCTCAAGAAGGACAAATACTGGTGACTTTTATCCTAGAATATTATAACTAGTGAAAATATTCTTTAAACATAAAGGAGAAAAAATAACTTCTCAGACAAGCAAAAGCTGATGGATTTTGTCAACATCAGACCTGTCTTACAAAAAAATGCTAAAGGGAATTCTTTAATATGAAAGACGTTAATAAACAATGAGAAATATGAAGATGCAAAACTCACTGGTAAGAGTAAATACATAGACACATACAGAATGTACTAACACTGTAGTTGTGGTATGTAAATGACTCATGTTCAGTAGGAAGACTCAAAGACAAACCTGTTAAAAATAACTACAATAACTTAAGATGTAGACAGTGTAAAAATATATAAATAGAAACAACAAAAAATTAAAAAGCAGGATTTACGGACATAAGATACAGAGTTTTTATTCGTTATCTCCTTGCTTGTTTGTTGATTCATTGTTATTGTTTTGGTGATCAGAGTTGTCATCAGTTGAAAATACTGGCTTATAAAATGTTATTTGCAAGCCTCATGGTAACTTCAAATTTAAAAACCTATCACAGACATACAAAAAATAATAAGAAATTGAAACACGCTGCTAGAGGAAATCGTTTTTACATAAAGGAAGACAGGAAAGAGAGAATAAAAGCCCACAAAACAAACCAGAAAATAAGTAACAACATGGCAGTAGTAAGTTCCTACTTATCAATAATAACCTTGAATGTAAATAGACTGAGCTTTCTGATAAAGAAATATAAAGTGACTGAATGGATTAAAAAAAAAGACCCAGTTATATGGTGTCTATAAGAAACTAACTTCACCTATAAGGATACGGACTAAAAATAAAGGGATGGATGAAACATGCAAAAGGAAACCAAATGAAGAGCAGTAGTAGTTATATCAGAAAAAATACATTTCAATTCAAAACTATCAAGAGACAAAGAAGGTTATCATATAATGATAAAAGAGTCAATTTAACAAGAAGATATAATAATTGTAAGTATATATACACCCAATACTGGAAGGCTCAGATATAAAGCAAATATTATTAGTGCTAAAGAGAAAGATATTCCCAGTACAATAATAGCTGGTGTCCTCAACACTTCACTTTCAGCATTGAACAGATTATCCAGATAGAAAATCAACAGCAATGCAATCAGACTTAATCTGCACTATAAACCCAAAAAGATATTTATACGACATTTCATTCAAGACTTGGAACGTCTTCTCCTCAGCACATGGATTATTCTCAGGAATAGACCATAGAGTGGGCCATATAACAAGTCTTAAGAAAATTCAAAAAATTGAAATCATATCAAGTATCTTCTCTGACCACAATAAAAAAAAACTAGAAATCAGTAACAAGAGGAACTTTAAAAACCATACGAACACATGGAAGTTAAATAATATGCTCCTTAATGACCTGTGAGTCAATAAAGAAACTAATAAAGAAATTAAAAATTCATTGGAAAAAAATGATAATGCAAACGCAACATACTAAAACCTATGGGATGCAGCAAAAGCAGTACTAACAGGAAAGTTCATAGCAGTAAGTGCCTACATCAAAAAAAGAAAAACTCCAATAAATAGCCTAGTCTAATGATACATCTTAAAGAACTAGAAAAGCAAGTGCAAACCAAACCCAAAATTGGTAGAAGGAAAGAAATAATAAATCAGAGCAGAAGTAAAATTGAAATCACAGTATAATACAAAAGATCAATAAATCAAAATGTTTTTTGAAAAGATGAAATAAGAATAAGCAAGACTAAGAAAAAAAGAAAAGAAAATCAGAGATGAGAAGGGAAGCATTATAACTGATACCACAGAAATTCAAAGCATCATTAAAGGTTATTATGAGCAGCTATATGCCAATAAATTAAAATTATAGAAAAAGTAGATAAATTCCTAGATACATGTCTAGGTTTCTAAACAACCTAACAAGATTGAACCATTAAGAAATCCAAAATCTTAATAGATTAATAACAAGAAATGAGATCAAAGTCATAATAAAGAGTCTCCCATTAAAGAAAAGCTTGGGACCAGATAGCTGACTGCAGAATCTTATCAAACGTTTAAAGAAGAACTAATATCAGTCCTACTCAAACTATTCCAAAAAACTGAGGAGGCAATACTTTCAAACTTATTCTACAAGGCCTCTGTTACTCTGATACTAAAACCAGACAAAACCACAAGGAAAGCAAACTACAGACCAATATCTCTGATGCATAATGATGCAAAACATCCTCAACAAAATACTAGCAAACCAAATTCAACAACACATTAAAAAGAACATTCATCATGACCAACTGGAATTTAACCCAGAATGCAAGGATGGTTAAACATACACAAATCAATCAATATGATACACCATATCAGTGGAATGAAGGATGAAAACCATATGGTAATTTCAATTGCTGCTGAAAAAGCCCTTGATAAAATTCAATATCCCTTTATGATAAAAACCCTAAAAAAACTAGAGGTAGAAGAAACATACCTCAACACAATAAAAGGTATATATCACAGACACACAGCTAGCATTATACTGGGAAAAACTGAAAGTCTTTCCTATAAGAATGCCCACTTTCACCACTGTTCTCCAACATAGTACTGGAACTCCTAGCAAGAGTAGTTAGACAAGAGAAATAAATAAGGTGATCCAAATTGGAAAAGATGTCAAATTATCCTTGTTGGCAGATGATATGATCTTATATTTTTAAAAACCTAAAGACTCTATCAAAAGACTATTGGAACTGATAAATTCAGTAAAGCTACAGTAAACAAAATCAAGATACAAAAATCAGTTGAATTTCTAAATGCCAAAAGTGAACAATCTGAAAAAGAAATCCCATTTATAATTGCTACAAATAAAATACCTAGGAATAACCTTAATCAAAGAAGTAAAAGATCTCTTAAATGAAAGTATAAAACATTGATGAAAAAATTGAAGAGGACACAAAAAATGGAAAGATATTTCATGTTCATGAATTGGAAGAATCAATATTAAAATGTCTATATTACCAAAATCAATCTATAGATTCAATGCAATTTCTATCAAAATACCAATGGCATTCTTCACAGAAACAGAAAAAGTCATCATGAGACATATGGAACCACAAAAGACCCAGAAGAATCAAATCTAACCTTAGCAAAAAGAATAAAACTGAAATAATCACATTACCTGACTTCAAATCATATTATAGAGCTATGATAACAAAAACAGCATGGTAATGGCATAAAAACAGACATGTGGAACAGAACAGAGAACCCAGAAATAAATCCACACATATACAGTGAGGTCTTTGAACAACAGTGCCCAAGGATATACCTTGGGTAAAGAACAGTCTCTTCAATAAATGGTACAGGGAAAACTGGCTCCCTCTCTTACCATATAAAAAATAGAAGAGGATTAAGGACTTACATTTAAGATCTCAAACTATGAAACTACTCAAAGAAAAGATTGGAGATACTATCCAGGACATTGATCCAGGTAAAGATGTCTTAATACCTCAGTGATACAGGCAACCAAAGCAAAAATGATCACATGGGATAATATCAAGTTAAAAAGCTTCTGCATAGCAAAGGGAACAATCAACAAATAGCCTGCAGAATGGGAGAAAATATTTTTCATACTATCCATCCAAGAAGAGATTAATAACCAGAATATGTAAGGAGCTCAAATAACATAATAGCAAATAAACAATCCAATTAAAAATGGGCAAAAGACCAGAACAGATATTTCCCAAATAAGACATACTGATGGCAAGCATGTATATGAAAAGGTGTTCAATGCCACTGATCATCAGAGAAATGTATATCAAAATCACATTGAGATATCATCTCACTCCATTTAAAATGGCTTTTATGCAAAAGCAAAAATGACTGCTGGCAAGGTGGATAAAGGGGAACCTCATACATTGTTGGAAGGAAGTAAACTATTACAGCCAGTATGAAGAATAGTAGAGAGATTTCTCGAAACACTAAAAATAGAACTACCATATGATCCAGCAATCCCACTGCTGGGTATATACCCAAGAGAAAGGAGATCAGTATATTAAAGAGATATCCGCATTTCTATGTTTATTGCAGCATTAGTCACAATATCCAAGATTTGGAAGCAACCTAAATGTCTATCAACAGATTAATGGATAAAGGAAATATGGTATATATAAACAATGGAATATTATGCAGCCATAAATAGAATAAAATCCTGTCATTTGCAACAACATGGATAGAACTGGAGGACATTTCGTGAAGTGAAAGAAGCTAGGCACAGAAAGACCAGCTTCACATGTTCCCATTCATATGTGAAAGCTGACAATTAAAACAATTGAATTTATGAAGATAGAGAGTAGAATGGTAGTTACCAGAGGCTGAAAAGGAAAGTCAGGGATGAAGTGGGGAGGGGCAATGGTTAATGGGTACTAAAACATAATTAGAATGAATAATATCTAGTATTCAGTAGCACAACAAGGTGATTATAATCAATAGTTCAATGAATATTTAAAAATAGCTAAAATGTGTAATTGGAATGTTTCTAACACAAAACAATGAAAAATGTTTAGGGTGATGGGTACCCCAACTACACTGATGGATTATTATTGCACATTGTATGCCTGTATCAAAATTTTACATGTACCCCATAAATATGTACACCAATTATGTAGCCATAAAAATTACAAATAAAGCCCAGAATATCAAACCCTGTGGTCAGATACATTGTAAGCTTTTCTCACTCTGTCTTATTAACACAAAGGAATTACAAATAGTTTTTCAGTAGGGACTGAAATTTGAAAGATGTCTATTAATGCTGACTCTAAACCTAATCTTTTGAGAAATAAAAATTTGGTTTCTGGGGGAAATTAAGTCAATATGTATATATTTAAGAATGTCTATTATTCTGTAATAAATAACAAAGTTAATATAACCTACTTACCTATACACACAAACACACAATATTGAAAAATCATTGTAACTATAATAAAGGAGGAATAATGGGAAGTGATTATAGTCAAATATTTCAACATAAATGTAAATGCTTGTGTATCTCTATACTAGAAGCTCTATTGAAGTAGTTGGATGCTCATACCAATGTATAGAATTACCATGAATATTACAGCCATGAATCTGAACTGATATAACAATATCAATACCACAACATGATTTTCTGACTCCGTGGGCCATTCTTGCTAAACTTCAAGACAAAAAGCGCAATCTTCCTTTATTTTACAGGGTAGCTGCATTAAGAAAAGAATGCGTCTTAAAACTCTGAAAAAATACGTTTGTATGTTAAACACAGCTAGTATCCAGCTATAAATTAGCAAGACATTTCAAACTTGTTTGCAGACAGTGGGCAAGGTCTTACTATGCAGAATTCTCTCTGTAATATCATAGGATGTTATGGTCCTATGCCTTAAAACAATATCCTGCCTTAAGAAAAAATCATCTTCTGTGATTGAGCAAACCCAAAGTGTCCTCACATATTTGCCCAACTGGAGGGCACTGTTTTTGTTTAATTGTAGATTTGATATGCCTTGTGATTAGTTATTAAGATATTTTTATTTCTGAAGCCTTTATGGTATTTTGATCCACACTTTACATGTAAGAAAAATTAAGACTAGAGGAGGTAATTATGCCTTTTCAAAATCTTAAAAATGAACATTTAGCAAAATAGTATCAAAACATCAACCACATACTTACCAAAATAACTATTTGGCAGAGTGAAGAATTATAAGGGAGAAAATCAGCCAATAAGACACCTCAGCAATAATTTTTACTCTTCAATCATGTGTTTTGGCACACTGTGTTGGCCTAGTGATAAGCCCAAAGCAGCACTGGGCTGGATTCAGTCCCAGCTCTGTAATGGATTAGTTACGGTACTTGGATGAGTCACTTATCCCCTCTCTCTGCACTTTTCTATTTACAAAGTAGAGTAATAGTCTGTCTACCTCATTATTAGGACACGCTAGTACCACATGTGCGAACATAATATTTAGCATTCACAGTCACCAATGCATCTTGTTAGGTTTCCAATCTTTGTTGCCATTCTGGCTCGTAGCTGTGTCCTGGAGTTTTCCTACACTTGAAAGAAATGAACAGTTCAGAAAGTTTGAACTTGCACTATGAAGTTAGCCACCTGTGGGTTAGTAAGTAGTTAACCTGAGTAGTCTATATGTAGTATGTCAATATATGTAAGGATATTTAAATATATTAGACATATAATGTTTTTAACTCAGTGATTCTCAAAGTACCAGGTACTCCTCTGGGTCCCTGACACTTTTACAGGATGCTTGCAGGGTCAAACTTTTCTAATAATTGTGTTAAAATCTTGTTTCACTCTCTTTCTCTCTGATTATATATTGACATTTACCAGAGGCCACAACACATGTGGCATTGTAGGCAATTGGATACAAAAGCAGATATGAGGATCCAGCTGTCTACCACTACTATATATGAGTTGGAAAATATAAAATAATGTTACTCTTCTCACTAAATTTGTGTGTATTCCTGCTCAGTATCTTACTTTTAATCTCTGAAACAGAAAACATCAATCAATACAGCCTACACAAAAGTGTTCTGGAGTCCTTGATTTTAAGAAGTGAAGAGTTCCTGAGACTAAAAAGTTTGAGAATCATTGATTTAGATCATATCCTAATTCTGTCATTAAAGAACTGACAGAATTGAGTTTCCTATAGGAAGTGTTTATTTTCTGGTCCTATTTGGAGCTTCTTTACTGTAGTCCTCATTCTGTATTATCTTTAGGTTCTTTGTATATGATCTGGGTTGAAGTAGTTACTTCTTTGTAACAGAATTGTTATCACAAATGCAAACGTATTTCGGTTCCTTTATCTGTAAATGCTCTCTTGTCCGGCTACATTTCTAAGGTGGTAATCTGCATTCTGCTAGTCTGTGTAATCTTTACAATGCCCAGCATATGCCTCCTTTCCATCTGCACTGTGATGTAACTCAACACAATTCATGCTGTCTCCTTAAGAATTGCACCAAGGTAATGGACGGCTTTTATGATCATTGACTTTTTGGAAAAAAGGAAATCACTTCCCAGGATATATGAACTGCAATAATGGCACTGCTCTGCAGAAATGATTGACTCCGTAGGTTTCTCATATGTAAGTTTCTAACACGTTCCTAGCTACTGCAATCCAGCAGCTTGGCATTTTACTCTGTGACCACATCTCATAGTTTGTAACATCTAGTATGAAATATGTAAAGCATCTAAGGAATACAAAGATATACTATTACAAACTGGGTTTATTTTGTTTTCTCTTTTCACTTACATATTTTCTCTTTAAACAGTGTTAGTATTTAAAGGTTGATTGCTTTGGTATGTTTTAGTCAAGTCTATTGGTAGCTGCTATATATTTTGAATAATATTAATATCTGCTTACTGAACAGCAGATAATATTCTCTGCAGTGGATCTTGTCCTACTTTTAACCAACAGAACAGTATCAGCCAGACATTGTAAAAGTTATATCCCTCACAAACACCTTATTTGTTTATTTTTTGGTGTAATCACATAAGGCTTTGCCTTAGGAGGTGCTAACATATTTTAATAAATTATATTTTGTTCAACAAAACAGAATCTAGTAAGACCCCAATTCATGAATGATTTATGTACACAAACAGATGGCAGAGACCTCAACTGGGAGACAGTAGCCCAGGTCTCTGCAGAGGGAATTCCTCTTAGTTTTCCAACTGAGGATACTTAAACAGGGAGTAACCAGGCTATGTCCTGTGTGCTGTTTTAGGGGGAACTGGGGTCCTGTAAAGCCCTAACCAGAGACTCTAAAAGTTTACAAGTGAAGGGAACGATGCATACTATAGCTGCAACTTGGAGATTTCACAAGGAATATCTCAAAATAAAAATCCTGAAGATCCCAGAGGACAGAAGCCAGATTAACTTTGGTTAGTATAATATTTCTTCAATTTTATTAGCCACAGAAACATTTATAAAATGATATATTTGAATATATATCCTTCTATTATATCAGGGCATCATTTGGGAAATACAGACTTTAAGAAAATCTGTCTCTTCAGGAGTTACAGCGAAATACCACATTTCTGATCCACAAGTGTCCACCTTGTCATCGTCTTCCCATATCACTTGCTCCAGGCATCACCAAGCATGGTTTGATCTTGTATACTTAGGTGGAGGATAGAGCAGATTTTCTGATGGGAAATATGTTATCCACATGGGTAAGACCGGCTGAATTAGTGTCATTAGTACTCTACCGCAATCGTGGAATGCATTCTGTGAACTGCTATGGGAGAAAATGTTCTGAGTTGCAAATCTATGTAATTCATATTATATGCTTAAAATATAATCAGCAAACTGGGAACTGGCAGTCTTTATTTTTTACCTTGTGGTTTGGAGATTCACTGTAGTTTTGAAGTGTGTTGAAGAACAAAGGAAATATTTTAGCAAAAGGAAGGGGCAGCTTAAGATGAAAAATAAATGAAAGCCTGAGAACATTCTTCGTTTAATATATGATTAAATTTGCATCCCAAATGGCAAGCTCATTATATATACCCTGCAGAGGAATAATCTTCATCAATTGAAAATTACCTGGCTGTGTAACACTGCATTCATTTGCTGAGTCAAGTCTGTATGATGGAATATATCCGCTTGAACACACACAGCATCTAGGACCCAGGGAAATAAACATTCATTCTCTTTTTTCTCATTGCTGACTCTCTTTTCCAAATCTCCCATGAACAAAACTGGAAGTTCAGAGCAAGGAAATGCTAAAAGAATAGATGTGTGAAAATGCTGACTGTGTACAGAACTGATATTACATCTTAAATATAGCTGAGCTGCCAAGTGTCCCCAGGCACGCAGCAAGCAAAACACGTTAAAGAAAGAAATGAAACTCCAATGTCAACTTCAAAAGGTAGGCTTAAATTTAAAAAAAAAATGAACACACCAACTTTTGAAGCCTTTTCTATCCAAGTGGCTCCAGGGAATTGATTTACCCAAATAGTTCAGCTGTCATAGTTGACTCTTTTCTTGGGCAGCCGTATCAATTATCTGAATCTTGATTGCATAGTTTCTTTTCATAAAACCAACCTTGAAATTTTACAAAAGTTTACGATTTTTAGGGGAAAGTTTTAAATTTCTAAGGACCTTGAGAGAAAAACTGATAAAGAAAATTTGTTACAGTAAGTTGGGAATATGAGTAAACATCTTCATATGAGGACAAGAATTAAGCAGTTTGGAGAAGTTGAGCTTGGTTACTTTTCTTCCTGGATCAGCCTGGTACTTTCTTCAGATTCTTTGTCTCTGTGTGCTCATTTTTCCAAAGGACATTCTAATTTTAGCCAATTGGAAAAATAAGAAATAAGAAATCACTTAGAAAAATATATAAAGGGTAGTGTTTTATGTTTTCTAATCTTTTTTTCTTTCTTTTTCCATTGTTTCTTTTCCTTTAGGGCTAGGTTTGAAGATATTTATTCTAGGAATTCTAGCGGCATTCATTTTCAGCTCTGTATAGCCAAGTGATTTACAGTAAGTATTTGTTAACACTAACATTTTAAAGTACATTCTCTAGGGAACTACCTTCTGCATTCATTTCCACAATGAGTCATTTATTTTTATTTCTTTGACTAGTTGCAGTTCCCTGTAAATTGGATACACGCACTTGATGGACATATAACTAGATTACCTGGACCATATTCTTATAATCCAGTATTATCCAGGGAACTGAATAAAAATGCTACACCTGGACAAGTGTGTGCAGTCACAGCACCCCAGTGCCTCCATTCATAAAAGCTCTTCTACTCCGTCTTTTGATATAGGATAGATTTGCAATGAGCATATCTTAATGCTCATTTGACCTATTATTTTCCTTTCAGAAACACTACAAGGCTTGAAAGTCATTTATAATGACTTACTCTTCTCCTTTTGCAGGGAAATATCTTCTTTTAGGTATACTCAAAGAACTCAAAATGGAGTTCATGCATGAGTCCCAGAGTTCTTTAATAGCAGCTCATTAGATATTTGTTAGCAGAAATCACTGGAAGAAAACAAACATCTTTGTTTTATAGAAACATCTTGAACTACTTTACTATGCTTTTGGGTCATGAAGACTCCAAACATATTGTGTCAAACACTCTTTCTTCAGCTTGGAAACCCATGTGGATAGCCAGGGAAAAGCAATCTGTATGTTTCTAATTAATTTACACTTAACTCATCAGAATGTTGTTTTCCAAGAGCTATTTGATGTATAAGTCCCCTTATGAGCCTTTCAAATATGGCTTCTAAGCATTTTTCCTTTGAACCAGAAAGTCACTTTTTTTTTTTTTCCTGAGGCAAATGGAATTCAATTCTCAAAAGGCTTAGTTTGGTTCAAAAAATTGTCAGACTCACACAATCTGACAAAACATGTTCTCTCACTTAAATGGATTAACTCATGCAGCAGGAACTAGGAATTACAGGGCATTTCATATCATTAGGCTAAGATTTACTTAAAATGGCCATAGTGTTAATGAAATTTTTGTTTATTTAGTAACGCTCTTAGATAAAATGACATTAAGCGCACTTGTGTGAGTGAGCATAGGTATTGCTGCAAGAAAATGCAAAGGAATTAAACACATTTTATCTGAAGAGTGCACATTGGTCTTTACAATGTATATGCAAAGGGTTTATTCTAGTATTATCTCCCTGGTTTCAGCACTAAAGTCAATGTTGTACACAGGAGACTCATCGATTGGTATCATCCAATACTATTTCCCTCACCATTTATACAGAGGAGAGAAAAAAGCAGTGATTACTATGGTGAAATATAATGATATACCCAGAACATAACAAATGTCACAGGCATGTCATGTTTCATTATGTTGGCATAACGCAACTGTGTTTGAGTATTAGATTTGTATCTACATTCCTCCCTTGATATTGGTCTTACAAGTACATTTTTGCTTTCTTTCTAATAGCCACTTAGTTTGAAATCTTCACATTGGTTTTCAAATTCATTGCATCATAATGATCTGACTTACATTCTTCTATTCACTGTAGCAAAATTTTTGTTAGAGGCTCATACTACTGAAAAATATTCCTGGAGCTTTCTTTAGCTATCTTCTCTATCTCCAATACACAAGTATCTGTAGAAACTTAGATATGCCCATGCGATTTCTTCCATTATTTATAGCCAAACTTCTCTCTTAATTCAGGTCCACATTAATTCATCATCCCCTCTATCTTCTGGTTAACCATGACCTATTTCAATTTGTTTTTAGTGTCTTAACAGGCAATTTTAGATGCCAGACATGAACTGTGTGTTACCATTGAATTTTTGAGGTATATGACACCATAGCCAAATGAACAATCCCATTTGGTGCATATAAAACCATCTAAATATTACAAATTTCTATTGCCAAGACAGTTTTCATTTTCTTTTTTCCAGAACAATTTTCGTTGGAAATAGTGTGAAAGCCAAGGCAAATTTGAGTATAATGTAAAGACAAACAAAGTCCGTAGAACTCAAAATGCTTTTATGTAAAAGCAGGTATTGTTTGTATGTATGTATGTATGTGTATATATATGTATATATGTATACATATATATACATATATATGTATACATATATGTATATATGTATATATGTATACATATATGTATATATATATGTATATACACATATATATCTGTGTGTGTATATATATATATATATATATATCTTCTGAAAGTTTCTGATATGCTGGTTAGAACAGAACTCATATCTCCATTTCTTAGGTTTAGTTCAGAAACATTTTCATAGAGGCAGTATCCCTGATTTCAGGATGCACATGAATATTTTAAAGTGAAAAAAACCACTGAGCCCATTATTGCCTGTCACTGAAACATTGGATGCTTGCTGTATCCATGTATTCCTTTGCGGGGAAGTTTGGAGAGTTTGGGCAATATGTGCATTCCACCTTCGGTGAGTTTAAAATCCAAACTCCAGAATCCCCTTTTCTTCCTGCATAGGACTAGAGAGACGTATTTCCCAATTTTATTTTTAGGTGTCAGTGCCTAGCCTTTGAAACGAAGCTTAAAATGTTGTTGCAACAACCTTCAAAATAAGTGTACTTCTTTGATTTCTGATGTCCTTGTGTATCTCTTGATGAGAGAGCTTGCTCTGAGAGAGCACTTTAAAGACATTACTATTCTTCCCCAGTCTCCCACCCAGGAGAATTTAATTTTCAGGCAGCATCAATAGCGAAAGATGAAGTGGCTCTGGCAGTTTCCTCTCAAGCCAGTACATTTAAATAGAGCAGTACACATGTAGTTTGTAGCTGTATTCCCTGATGAGAACCATAACAAACAGCTACAGCATATTTTCCACCAGTGGCAAGTTGCTATTGGGAACCACCCCATTCACTTGTAAATTATTAACACATTACTTAGGATAAATTCTCCTATAGGATAAAATTCAAAGTATTACCACAGAACAAGGAAGTACTAAGTGATTACTTTCCAGCAGATCCAGTTTGACTATAGTTAGAATTCAGATGAATAGGACTTTTAGTGAAAGAAAGAGGAGGGAGAGAAAGAGGAATAAGGAAAAGTAACTTCCCAACACTTGATAATAAAGAAAAAAATTTTTTCTTAGCTTTCAAATGGTTTTAATCTATGGCTACCTATTTATTTGGGTTCTCATTCTGTTTACATGGGGTGAGAAATCTACCAAAACAAGATTTTAAACCATTCATCCCTGATGCAAATATTAACTCAGTAACTATATTTAAGGATACCAGAAATTGAACTGTTCTATGAGGTGATTAGAATCCCTTTCCACAGGTTAATAATCTTGTTTATTAATAGGAACAATTAATCTAGACCAGAATTCTACCCTCTAATTTTGCTATAGAAAGTATAAGTAAAATTGTATAAGAACAAACCATCACGTAAACTGATCTGAATTATTTAACAGCCACATTTACCAAATGTACATTTAGTGAAGGAGGTACCATGATTTTATTATGTTGTGCTTTCCTTGAACTCAAGGGTAGGGTGTGGACATCTTGCTGGAACTGCATGCTTTCATTCAGGTCACAGCGTTCTTCGGGAGGTGTTACGGGGTTTATATGATTTTTCTCAGGTAGAAAAAAGTTGCCCTATTGTGAAGAATCACCCACATGTTTAAGTAGGGTACAGTGTTACACTTCTGTAAGACAATTAACCATTCGTTGAGGTTTAAAAACCCTCTTGAGATAATAGTTTGCTATTGTTTTAGGCATGAAAGTGTCTTACCCCCAAACGTGGTACAGTAAAGTTTGCTTTAAAATGGAAAGATTTTCAGATACAACTAGGTTCCGTAGCATGATCATTTTCATTTTTTAAATGGAAAATACCAAATTTTAAAATATTTTTGTGTTTACTTTTACCAAGGGAAAACTACTATTAAAGTGATAGGGCAGTCTGATGTCTAAAATTGAAAGGGTAAATTGCTGCTTCATCACATAAGTGTCTTTTGTAGGTTGGAAGTGAAAAATATTTTTAATTTAGAAGTAAATTTGGAGATCTGGGCATGCTCACTGTACATCACTTTAAAATTATTAAAGTAGTTTGATTTAATAGAGTGAATCATCTCAGGCTGAGAAGTACTTCACTTTGCACTGCATAAGCTCAGATGTTAGAACCTGATCACTTCCCAGCTGAAGAGCTTATAAAAAGTGTGAAGTACTCTAATAATTTTAAATTACTCTGTATTGCACATTTTCAGGTCTCTGATCACCTCCAAATTCAAGTGCTTATAAAACCGCTCGCATAATTTTAAATTGCCATGTGCACAGTGATTTAAAATTGTGAGAGTGCTTCAAAGTTTTTTAATAAGTGCTTTAATTTAGAAGCAAGTTGAGCAGTACTCCAGTATAACTTCAAGAAATTATCAAACTGATATAAAAATTTATCCTTTGGAAAGAAAATTACATTATGTATAAAAGGGTGTGGGCTCCAAATGAATATATACGGGGACAAAGGTACCCAGTGCTTGGGAACAATCAGTGAATGAAATGTAATAATATGGTCCTGGAAGTTTGTTTTGCTAACTTGGCTCATTGTTTGCATGAGGCTACAGCTCTTTAAACTCTAACAGGAATTTTCATTCTTTTAAGGTGAAAAGATTGCATGTAGAGGACTTCACTCTCAATTCTCAACATTCTCAAAGATCTTGAAATTATGGGAAAACGGGAAAATGTTGTTGGTAAATGAGAGGAATATATCTTAGAAAGGGTGCTGGAAGGAGGGTAAGAGAAGGAGGAGAGACAGGGGAGGCAGGAAGGAGGGAGACTGGCAGGATAGGAAAGAGTTTATTGTTGAAGAGGTCTTTTCCTCACTTAGGGTGAGTAAGAAAGCTTCTGGACCTCCCTGACTTGGAAAAGATGGCATGTTTTAAAGGGCACTGATGAATGAATGAAATTGGTTTCCTTAAGAGAAGAATTCCTATTGTAAACCAATGGTTCTGCTCACTCTAGAGGAACACATAGATTTTGTTATCTGACTGTACTCCACTGTTAGTCTAATGTACCAGTTGATTTGATTTCAAACATGCTACTTTCCTACACAAATCTAGCATTATCCCACATATTTGAGGGATAAAATATCTTGTGATATGCCAGCTGATAACTCCCTGTTGGGCCTGTCTCCTCTGGCTTGTGTTTGATGATGTTCTGATCCACATGGCTGTACACTTCCACTGAGTCACTTGGTTTGCCTGACTGCACTACCTGATGTACCTGAAATATGAAACTGACAGGAACACAGGCCACTGATAGATTTAATTAGAATTTTACAATATCTTTGATTAATAACACTAAACTGAAATACCTAAAGGATAAGGATGCTCTTTTGTCAAGTTGTTGAAGGCTTAGGATTTATAACATATTGTGATTCATTGTACATTTTCAAATTTTGCTAGCCACTCATAGCCTTATTGCTAAAGAAAAGACATTTACATTTTACTGAGGTGCAAATGAAATAAAAGGAAATTTACTGCTTGTTTCAGCAGTTCATGTTTCAATATAGGAAATGATATACATCATTCGATTCTAAGGAACAATAAATGGATGAATATAAGTTATTAAGCATATTGCTGTAAATATTACACAGCAAAATATTTGAAATAGTTTTTATCTCTGTTTTTAGCTTTTATAAATATTCCTTGGGAATATTGCACGCTATATTCCAGCATTTTCTAAATGTAGAAGGTTAATCTTTGTCACTACAGAGATTACCATGATCACTTCTGCATACGTTGTCACTGCAATGTAACTTTTTATCTTTATATACAGATAAAAAGTAAGGAACAGAAAAGACATGGGAAATCCTGAAAAGAAAAGGACTTTTCTTGGGACAATTTATTGTTTATCCTATATCACCATTTTCTACAACTTTTCAATCATTTTTAACACAAATTGAATTCTGTGTCCCCAGTAGAACACCCACTAGTGGCCTGGAAATATAAGGTACTCTGACTACAAAGCCTCAAAGACAGGAATTCCTCGGTTCCATTAAAGTTGTAGGTTTGCTTTCACTGCCATACTCTGCTGATCATTTAAGGATAGAATTATCTCAATGTTTTTCTGCCTGGCATGATTTGTTTCTATTTCTCCAGTCTCTACGGACACGCCTTTTAAAAACTGTGCGCAATGGTTTTGTTCTTGCCGTGGAAATGGAGGTAGTAGAGGGGGAAGGGCAGAAAGTGTCTCTTGCATTTTCCTGAGTTAATTTGGTGTAGTGAATAAGATGTCTTTTTCTTACCATTGTCAATGAAAGACCATCTCTTTAACTGCCTAGCTTATTAATCATATGCATTGCCCTAAGATATTGCCCTAAAGATCAATACCCTGATTTCCTTTCCATCTGCTCAGACCAAGATAATTAGGCTCTTTACTTTGTTTTGTGTATAATGAAGGAGGCAACGAAGTGCTAGTAGAGAAAAAAGTCTATCTCCCTGTGGTAAATATATTGACATTTACAGACACCGACAGAGCACAACATGGAGAGAGTAATGAGAAATTTGACTGCTTTTCCCTCTTTCTCTGTTTCCTGCTTTAGAGCTGCTGCATCCCACAGTGAATTACTAGCTACAAAGAGAAGGGACTGCTCTGGGACTGACAATTGAGAACATTTACAATTAGCTGAATTGATTAACCTTTACAAATGCTGTTATTTTATGAGGTGTTTTTCTCTGCCCTGGTTGAACAGTATGCTTATTGATTCAACATCCTCCTTTACGGAAGCCCTGATTTGTCTGTGACTCCACCAGTCATAACGCCTGCCTTGGTAATCGCTTCTGCATGTTCCTGGGAAAACTTGACATGGGAGACTGATTGGCATTATGTAAATGGGGCCCACACCTCCCTCTGAAGCCAGGGTGCAGACCTGCCTCTTCAAATCCCTCTCCTGTGGCTGCACACACAAAGGATGCCAGCTTCTCTGCCAGCATCTCACTGACATTCAATTCACTGCCTTGCTACAAATCCTTGGTTTTTATCCAGGTTCCTTTGAGTAATTTGGGGCATGGATGTGTGTAAGGGCGGAAGGTGGTGAAAAATTATTGGAAAATAGAATTGTATTTAGTTAGTTTTTTTAAGGTTATAGATTGACTTTGAGTGTCACTTTGACTAGTGATCCCAAAATATGTGACAAAAGGCATAGTCTTTGGAATCAATTTCATTCAAAGAAGGTCAGTGATCAGAAATAATAATAATCACCTAGAAATGGCTACCTTCCCTCCTTAGTTCTCCTTCAAACTATATGAACACAAAGTAAATACCATGTGGTTTAGTCTCTTTTCTTGTTTACTTCTCTTCCCCACTTTTTTTCCTTCTATCTTTCCTTTCTTCTTCATTTCTAAGGGTAAATTTTTGTGATTTTAAAAATAAAATGACTGCCAGCTGAAATACTACAGGGCAAATCCCTCAGCCGTCGCACCAATATCTCTTAAACACTTCCTGCCCCCAAGACTGGCTGCATGATTTGTGGGGTCCAGGGTCAAGTGGAAATGCAGAGCCCCTTATTCAATCATAAATTATTAACATTTTCTAAATGGTAACAGCAGAGCATTAGACTCAATTCAGAATGCTCCTAAGCATGAGGAATATGTGACTTTGCATGTCACATGTCCAGGAAGCCACCCTTTCCTTCACCTTGGCTTTCTGTGAAAAGATAGGGAGGCATAGGCCTGAGGTGGTAGTATTTGTCTTTTTTCCCAGCTTGAATTTAAACTTCCTTAATGCTGAACCTGGTTTATTCTGGATCATGCTGAATTACATATGCTTGTTTCTCACTTGAACTGCTGCTTAGTTGGGTCTGAACTAAGAACACCAAACTTGTTTGCATCTTCTGCAGGGTAAGGGAAACAAAATTAGACCTCAGTGACTTGAAACCCTTTTATCCATGCCAGTTATGAGGTTGGTGTGTTTGTCACTTTATGTATACAGTTATGGCTAAAGAAAGTTTGTTTTGCTTTGTGAGATCAAACTGATTATTTGGCTTGATATATGTGCAAATATATGTACATTTAATTTACCATAATAAATACACATATTCAAATGCATCCGATATTTTACACATATGTGCATAAAAGAGTTGAGTTTATGACATTCCAAGACACAGACGAACAATGATGGAAGACAGCCATTTTTTAAAATGAAGTATTGATGCAATTTTAAAGAAAAAAAATCAGGGAGCTGCTCTAACAAAGTCTGCAGCATTCACAGCATGACAAACAAATTAGAAAACAGCAGATGCAGCACAAATTAAGATGTATTTAGCACAGCAGCCCATCAGATGTGTGAACGTCTTTTGTAACTCAGCTTTGCAAGGTTGATGTATTGCACTTTAGACAGCTGATAATGAACCCTCCTAGCAATTAGAAGTAGAAATACCAAGGAGTCAAAATTGTGCTGTTCCCAGTGGGTCAAAAAAGGAAAACAAAAAAACCATGTGAAACTTACTTCTTTATGTGCTTGCAAAACGAAGAAAATGTTTCGATTTATATACTGGTATATTTGAATTTCTCTTGCCTTTAAAAAATTCCTACTTCATTTTAATTACCATCCGACTCTAAAGTGTCATTAAATAAGTATGAATTCTGTTGCAGTTACACACGTTTTATGGCCATACAATGTCTTTCTTTTATGGGATGCATTATTTAGTAATCTTACATTAAGACAATAACTTCAATCATTATGCCTTCAAATAGCAATAAGCATGGAAATGGCTTTGCTGAGCTGCTTCCTGACTCTATCATTTTATTTTCCCTTTAATATTAGAGCATTGTTTTTATTTTTATCCAAAGAGTGTGTTCCATCCCCTGCTCCTGATTTCTGTTTTCTCAGAGTGGAAGCACCTTTGCAGTAGGGAATAAAGCATCAAAATCCATCTAATTAGCAAAATTTTGTTCCAACCCAGTGCTAAGACTAATGATGCACCGATAATGTTAGCTTTTTTTTTGTTGTTAATCAAAATTTGCTTTAAGCAAGTCTATCCTATCCTTCCAGGAGAAAGAAGTACCTTCTCACTCTGCAGAATTTGCAATAGTCCAACGTTCTGTCAAGTATGGGTTTTAACAAACTTAGCTTGAAAGAACTCATTGGAGAATATGCCAAACAGCATAAAGGTAGAAAGACAACAAATGAGAAAAAGAAACCTAATTGGTGTATTCTGCCTACTGAAGAGTTACCTGACAGGTGATTTAACGTCTGCCCCTCCTACATCAAAGAGCTTACATCATTCTGATATTCACTGGTCTTGAAGAAGTCAGCATTGCAGGAACCATTTTCTTTGGAATCTGTTTTCTGCTAGTCTGTTGTTGCAATCTTTATCCTTAATCCCAGGCTTCCAAAGAGCAACCTTCCAGTGTCAAATCCTGTGTGAAGTCGAGAGGATCATGAGAGTGAATTGAAACATTACATTCAGAATGTCCAAAATGTGAGACAGAATGTCCAAAATGTCAAAGTGTGTGTACTGATTGGTCATATGAACACAAAGAACAGAATTCATTTTATAAGGTGGCAGCCTTTCCTCACTGCTCAGAAAGGGGTTCATACAGTATTGTCCTGGGTTTCTGCTGTAAGGTAAAGGAAAACTTGAACAATGTCAGAAGGCCTTAACATCCTGCAGATGAAAGAGGTGACTGTCCTCAACTTCTTTGCAGCAGAGCCCAATTAGGTGGCACCAATCTAGGCTTCCAAATGTGACACTAGCCCAGTTGTTCTATAGAACTGATGTTTTTGGCTTCTTTGAATAAAAATAGAAATTTATCCTTTTAGTCTTAAAACTTAAGAAAGTTATATTTGCGTTTTTGGTTTCTTTGAATAAAAACAAAAATCCTTCTAGTCTTAAAACTTAAGAAAGTTATATTTGTCTTATCTGATTTCCTTTCTCAGGAAACCAACCCTCAGGCCTCCCACATAGTAGTAACAAACTGAAACTAACCCGATCATCGTATCTGGACAATGAGATGCCAGACCCCTCATCTGTCATGGCTACCTAACTAATCACCTGCTTCCTGTTGACCAGCTCCTCTTCCTTAACCCTCCTTCATTTCTGTTTTCCCATGCATGATTACATTTCTTCCCTGCTATATAAACTCCTAATTTTAGTCAGTCAGGGAAATAGATTTGAGACTGATCTCCCATCTTCTTGGCTGCAGCACTCAGTTAAAGCCTTTACCCCAACAATACTCGTCGTCTCAGTGATGGGCTTTCTGTGTAGAGAGCAGTAGGACCTAGAACATCCCCTGGTATTTCAGTTACAAGTGGAACAGCAAATCTACAAAAAGAAAGGTGATAGAATCTATATCATATGTCTGGAGAAGACCTGGGAGAATCTTCTGCTGATGATTCCTGTCATTACTGCCATTGAAACCCCAGCTGATGTCCATGTCATATCTTCCAGGAATACTGGCCGGTAGGCTGTGCTGAAGTTTCCAGCTGCCACTGGGGCCACTCCTCTGAGGGGCTCTTCACTCCGATACGCTTAACTAACCATATCTAGGCAACCTTATTGGAGCCGCATCTGCCTGAGGCTATTGATCCTAGGGCTATCAGCCTCTTGGAGAGGTATCTTACGTTAATCTGCCTATGAATGCTCTGTGTAACACAGATCCTCCTCTGCACTTGTCAGTGTTGCCATCCCATGCAACCACAGGGGAGCTCACTTAGTGGGTCTAATGGTGGATGCTGGCCTAGGAAGTTTTACACATATGTGGCACTATCTTCCATCAACATGCATGGGAGGTCAGGCCTGATCTCCGCTTCTGCAGAGATCCTGAAGGGATTGAAAAGAACAGTTCACCTTCAGGGTGAATGGACTGGTCCAGTTTGTGAGTTCACTGCTTCCCAGCTCAAGGTTGAAGATGAGCCTGAAGGCTTGTAGGTGCCCTCTCTGGCTATTCAGCAGGTCCATTCTGAAGACTGGAGCAGTCAGCCTGCCACTGGTATGCTATCCTGCTCAGGCTGCTGAATAGTAAGAACAACAACTGAGTGGGCTGAAGCTGGTATTCCAAAGGCTTTTAAAGAGAAAATGTAGCAGAGAGGATTAGAAATCATGTGACCCAGCTGAGAGGTCAATAACTAGCAGGGTATAGACTGGAATCGGTCTGCAGATGTTTTATTTAATTTTCAGTGTTCAAAAATTGATGCAACCTTTTTAAAATCAAGGACTTTGAGCAAAGATTTGGATTTCAGCTTTTTGATGTCAGCTAACAATGGGCCTGTATTCCCCCATGACCACAGTGGGGGACCTGCTGTCTTCAGGTAGTCTGGCACTCTCCAAGTTTCCAGAGTCCTACGTGCCCTATTGCCCTCTCTCACTGATCTGGCCCATTAGTTGCTACTTATCATTCTGCTTGCACTGTTGGTTTTCTCAGACCTGAGAAACTGTTCTTAACTGATTTCCTTATTTATGTTACCTGTTTCGCCCTTATGGGCATTTGTGTTTATGGCCCCAGCTGTTCTTAGTATCCTCGTTTATGTAATCAAAGGGATAAATTAGTAGATCTTTTCCAAATCAAACATTCTGTGATTCTATTGTCTATTTATATAAGCAGGCATAAGGAAAAAACGGATTAACTAGAATAAGGAGAGATTTGTGATGAGCATGAGAAAGAACTGCTAGAAGAAAATGTGAAACATTATATTCTATTTCCTGATGGGGATTTTGAACTCTCCTTATTCTTAATAAAAAGAATTGTAATTGCTTACATCTGTATAATACCTTAGTACTTTTAAAAGTGCCGTCACATAAAAGAACTTATTTGAGCCCATTTTATGAAGCTCTTTTTGTTTTGTTTTGTTTTGTTTTTAGAAAAGGAAATGGATGGCAGGCAATAGATAATCCCTTCTAGGATCAACATCAGCTAGGAGTGTGGGGAGTAAATTAAGGACCTCAATGTGGTTTCTTCTGGCTGTGTAATTCTATTTTTCATCAGGGTAATGGCCTTTTAAAAAAGAGTCATAAATACACTGTCAAGGAACGAGGCTATTGGAATGACTCTGGTTCTCTCTTCTTGTACTGATTTATGAGGCAGGTGGTATCAGGAATTACCCAGCTTATTACAACTATTTTTATTTCAGTATTTTCAGTCTAAAGCATACCATGATGTTTAGAAGTAGCTGAAGAGACTTGGATAATTTTTGTTAAGCCAGGTCTCTTTGAGAACCATCACCACACCTGTAGAAGTAATTTGATGGATTTTGCTTTTCTCCGTTGTTCAACTTAGTTTGGATTTGTAAGGTGAATGATGTCAGGATGAGTATCCAACCTGCAAAGGTAGTATGAGAATTGGCCTCAGATTTCAGAAGCCCGAGTCTTGAGCTTGCTATTTATCCTTTGTGTGACTTTTGCTCATCTGTAAAAAGGATTACATCAGCAAAACCTAGCCTCTCTTGTGTGCACATGGGAGGGCACATGGGCCCAAATGGCTTTTATTCCTTTCCTCCTACAGTTGTAGTAACTGCTCATTCTCACAACAGTTGAAGAGAAGACATGTTTTTTTGTTTTTTAAAAAATTATACTTTAAGTTCTGGGGTACATGTGCAGAACTTGCAGGATTGTTGCTTAGGTATACCCATGCGATGGATGGTGGTTGCTGCCTTCATCCTCTGTCACCTACATCAGCCATTTCTACCAATGTTATCCCTCCCCAATCTCCCCACCCCACACTATACCGCCCCAAGGCCCCCACCCCCCAACAAACCAAAGTGTGTGATGTTCCCCTCTCTGTTTCCATGTGTTCTCATTGTTCAACACCCACCTATGTGTGACAACATGTGGTGTTTGGTTTTCTGTTCTTGTGTCAGTTTGCTGAGGATGATGGTTTCCAGATTCATCCATGTCCCTGCAAAGGACATGAACCCATCCTTTTTTATGGCTGTATAGTATTCCATGGTGTACACGTGCCACATTTTCTTTAACCAGTCTATCATTGATAGGCATTTGGGTTGGTTCTAAGTCTTTGCTGTTGTAAACAGTGCCACAATAAACATATGTGTGCATGTGTCTTTATAATAGAATGATTTATAAGCCTTTGGGTGTATACCCAGTAATGGGATTGCTGGGTCAGATGGTATTTCTATTTCTAGATCCTTGAAGAATTGCCACCCTGTCTTCCACAATGGTTGAACTAATTTACACTCCCACCAACAGTGTAAAAGTGTTCCTATTTCTCCACATCCTCTCCAGCATCTACTGTCTCCAGATTTTTTAATGATTGCCATTCTAACTGGCGTGAGATGGTATCTCAA
>CAUYLG010026222.1:0-39576 GCA_963573385.1 Cacajao melanocephalus | reverse complement strand
CTGTAAATTAGTTCAACCATTGTGGAAGACAGTGTGGCCATTCCTCAAGAATCTAGAAATAGAAATTCCATTTGACGCAGCAATCCCATTACTGGGTATACACCCAAAGGATTATAAATCATTCTGTTATAAAGACACATGCACACATATGTTCAGTGTGGCACTGTTTACAATAGCAAAGACCTGGAACCAACCCAAGTGCCCAGCAATGATAGAGTGGACAAAGAAACTGTGGCACATATACACCATGGAATACTATGCAGCCAGGAAAAAGGATGAGTTCATGTCCTTTGTAGGGACATGGATGAAGCTGGAAACCATTATTCTCAGCAAACTGACACAAGAACAGAAAACCAAAGACCACATGTTCTCACTCATAGGCGGGTGTTGAACAATGAGAACACATGGGCACAGGGAGGAGAATATCACACACTGGGGTCTGGTGGGAAGTGAGGGGCTAGGGGAGGGACAGTGAGGGGTGGGGAGGTTGGGGAGGGATAACAAAAAAAAATTTACAGCCTGGCTGAGCATGGTGGCTCATGCCTGTAATCCCAACACTTTGGGAGGCCAAGGTGGGTGGATCACTTAAGGTCAGGCATTCAAGACCAAGCTGGCCCACATGGTGAAACTGTCTCTGCTGAAAATACAAAAATTAGCCGAGCATGGTGGCAGGTGCCACTCAGGAAGCTAAGGCAGGACAGTCACTGGAACCCGGGAGGCTGAGGTTGAAGTGAGCCAAGATCATGCCACTGTACTCTAGCCTGGGTCACAAAGTGAGACTCCATCTCAGAAAAATAAAATAAATAAAATATTTATAGTCCTACATTTATAACTATGAGTCATTTTGAGGTAACTTTTATATAAGGTGTGAGGTTTAGATTTAGTTGCATTCTTTTTAGCCTATGGATGTTCAATTTAATGAAAATACCATCTTTTTTCCATTGAATTGCCTTTGTAACTTATTAGAAATCATTTGGCCACAAAAAAAAAGTTGCAACATCAATTAGATATCAAGTAGTACCTTATTATTACCTTTTTCATTTCTATAATTCCCATTAGAGTGAACATTTTAATTAATCGTTACTGTTCCTGTGTGTGAACTGCCTTCCAGTATCTTTCGCTTATTTATCAATGGATGTCTTAGGGTATTTTTTCAATATCTGTATAAATTATTTATATGACAAAGATAAAAAAAAATCCAACTACAAAAAAGCCCTAGGTCTTTCACAGTGGCTCAAGCCTATAATCCTGCACTTTGGGAGGCCAAGGCAGGAGGATTACTTGAGTCCAGGAGTTCAAGGCTGCAGTGAGCCATGATCATGATCATGACACTACACTCCAGCTTGGATGACAGAGAAAGACCTGTCTCAAACACACACACACACACACACACACACACACACACACCAAAAACCCTAATTACTTAAGAAGCTATGTAATCCTTTTTAATTCTCAAAAAATAATGCCCTGCTATTTGCCAACTATGACAAGTATTAAACATAAATCAAATAATATTATTCTCCTGATCTACAGGGCATAACTGGACAGAGTAAATGCTCAATGAATACTACTCACACTTAATCTTGATATACAGGGTCCTACTGGCTAATTCCAGTAAGTCCCTGTATATCTAGCCTGGCTAGAATGGAACTCGTCAGATAACCATGCAGAGTCTATGCAGAGTTTCAGAGATGGCCAAGACAAGACAGAGAGGATCTGAACCAAGCCCTTGTTTAATAGATGCAGACTCAGAGGGCTCGCGAAGCAATGCACTCGGGCTAGCAAGTTCACAGAGCTGCCTAGGAAAGTGGAAACCGGAACTCTGCTGAGTGTCCTTCCTGAGTGCATCCTGAAGCTCCCTTTTTTCAGAAAGGAGAAAACAGAAACAGAGAAAGTGGGTGATTTGAAAATATGTGGTGGGGAAACATCCTTAGACACACAACATAAAAGCAAACTGGTATACAGGGGAACTCACCAAGTATTGATTGAATAACCTTCAGGATTATGCAATCCTTTTTTTTCAAATGTGAATTTTTAAATGAGACATAATACATGCACATAACATAAATAAAAAAATACTAAATTTTACAAAGAAAAAATTAAAACTCTATACCCTCATTTCCTCCCATTCGAGGTAACCACCATTAACCATTACTGACAACTTGAAGAATTACTTTCCAGATATTTTTCTGCACAGATATAAATAATTATTATACAAAAGTTGATTCATAATACATACTATTCTGTATCTTCTTTTTCTTCATTTGAGAGACATGTTTCTATGTCACTACATATGGATTGCCTTATATGTTATAACATCTGAATATTATTCATCCAGTACTCTCATAATAACGTCTCCCTTGAAGAACTGAGTGAGTAAAAGTTTTAAAGCACAGTAAGACAAAAGTAGACATTTTATAAATGGCGTTGGGAATTTGGATAGTCATCTGGGAAAATGCGAAATTAGATCTATTCTTCATGCCACACACTAGGATAAACTGCAAATGTAAATATGAAATCATACAGAAGAAAATATGAGTGAAATTATGTAACTTGGGAATGGGGAACTCTTCCCTCTAACCATGACACCAAATCCAGAAGCAGTAAGGCAAAAATGCATAAACTTGACTATATAAATGTTTTTCCCATTGATCAGGCAAGAGAAAGAAGAAGAGAGGGTAAGAAAACCTATAGCTTTAAAAGACACTTGAGAGATAAATCAATCAAATTCAGTGTGTGAATCTTGTTTGCATCCTTACTCCAAGGAGCTAAGTATACACACACACACACACATACACACACACACGTGTATTATAAGACAACTGGGGACATTTGAACACTGATCAAATATTTGAGATGAGAAAGTAGTAAGTTCTTATGTAATTTCATGATATTGTAGGTTATATTTTTTAAAGGGCACAAATCTTTTAGAGATCCATATTTGCCAAGACCAGCTCAGTCACAGAGAACCCAACCCAGGCAGCACTGAGGGAATTAAGAAACAGAAACAAAGATAGAGTGCAAAAGTGGGATCAGAGTGGAACGTCAGGGAGCTGACAGCCCAGAGCAGACTCTGACCCACGTATTGATTCTTTGTGAACAAGTGATTGTTTTTAATAAGCAAGTGCTCAGTGTTTCTTCACAGAATAAAGATAGGCTACACAGGCAGATAGTGTCTGTTCACTACTAAAACAGAAAAAAGCTAAAAAACACTCTATGCAAGTCAGCAATGGGGACAAGGTCAAATATCCTGTGTTTTGGGAGCTGGTTTCACTAGTGCATGACCAATACGTACTGCTTGCTTATTCTAGCAGCTTCCTACCTGGGGATGGCTCTGTGTTCCTTGCCGTCGCCTCTCAGCAAACAACATATACTCCATCACACACACACATCAAGACCTCCTCCCAACACACACTGATAATATTTATGGATGGAATAGTACGTTTTGGATTTGCTTTAAGATAATCCAGGGAGTGGGGCGGGAAGAAGTAGTTGGCATATAGATGAAATAAGAATGACTGCAGATTTAATAATTGATGATGCTGTGTAAAAGTAAATGGTAGCTCATCATATTATTCTCTTCTTTTCCGAATATGCTTACAATGCTTTATGTTAAACACTCAAACTGTAAAATTTCACTGATCGAGTGCTGTGGTCAAGAAAACTTGCCCTGACTTTAGTTCTGCCACTTAATTTGTTGAGCAATCATAGGCAAATACAAATTTCTTTGTATAATTACAATTTCTATGCTGCCTTAATATTCTGGTAATCTATCTATGCATATGTTCATCTCCCAGTTAAACTCCAAACCCTGACTATCAGGAATAACATGTTTCATTCATCTTCTTTCCCCCAGTGCCTAACTTGGTATAGGATTAGATGGGGAAATATTTCTCAAATTTTTCCGTGTGTGGAGAGCTAAGTATTTGCTCGGCACAAATGTGGTCTGCTGGCTTTAGATAAATTAGATAAAAGTAGTATTAATTTTTAAGTATCTTGATTAAGAGTAATCACATTTTATCAATGGGAGCAAAACTGGATAGAGAATAAGTGGTTATCAGAAGTGGGAGGCAGTGGGGGGTCTGGAAGACATAGGTCAAAGGGTACAAGGTTGCCATTACGTGGGATGAATAAATCTGTATATCTAAAGTACAGCATGAGGATTATAGTTTTGTTTTGATTTTTGAAGACAGGGTCTCACTCTGTCCCCCAGGCTGGAGTACTGTGGCACGATCTCAGCTCATTGCAAACTCTGTCTCCCTGGCTCAAGCCATCCTCCCACCTCAGCCACTAGAGTAGCTGTGACTACAGGCATGCACCATCATGCCTAACTAAACTTTGCATTTTTTTTAAAGACAAGGTTTTGCCATTGCCATGTTACCCAGGCTGGCCTTGAACTCTTGAACTTAACCTCCCAAAGTGCTGGGATTACAGGCATGAGCCACCACGCCCAGCTGAAGACTATAGTTAATAATATTGTATTGTATACTGGAAATTTGCTAAAAGTGTAGATTTTGAGTGCTCTTACCACACACACACACAAAAAGGTAACTATGTGAGACGTGAAATAATGGATATCTTAAGTGCTTACCTGTAGAAATCATTTCACTGTGTATATCAAAACATCATGTTGTAGTCCTTAAGTGCATAAAATGCAATCATAAATCAAAATAAAATTTTAAAAATAGAAATGGTAGATAAAATAAGTGATAAAACATTTAAAATTATATTTTAAAATTATAAAAGCATTTAACATTAACATTAATAGACATTTTATCAGGCATAGAAATATCCTTTGTAATCTTTCGTCAATGTCGTTGTATCTGGCTTAGTGTTTTACAGCTTGAGCTATAAGTTAGGCTCTCTCTCCTTCCTCCTGTTAAGGTTTATTTTCCTCCTCTATATTATTACTAAATTAGAAAATTTCATCTCAGAGTTCAGGTCCTTGGGAATGGCACTAAATGGTGACTCTTTTACACAAAATTGGGAAATCAAAAGGAAAATAAAGTGGTTTCTTACTGAACACAACTTTCTCCACTCTGTCGGACACTACATTGACAGAAATTGTATCTGAAAGACAAGGGGCAAATGTTTCTGTTGTGGGATGGCTTTGAATACACACTTTTTCACTCTTGCATTGATTGTGGCTCTAGAAAGTATTGTTTCATGTTCTGTTGCAGTACTTGCATGCAGATGTGGATATTTAAATATGCAGCACTGTTATAGAAGGTAGCAAACCAGGCATAAGCAGGGCAGGAGAGCCCCCAACCTCCCTGCACCAAGAATGCCAGGCTGAATTTGATTACACTGAATTTGATTGATTTCTCTCTTACGTGTCTTTTAAATCTACAGGTTTTCTTACCCTCTCTTCTTCATTCTCTTGCCTGATCAATGCCAGGTGAGAGTCTGGCAGTTGTTAAGCTATCTCTCCAAAACAATAATCAGATGCAGCAGGGACCAGGGAAAGCGAGTCTCCCAATAGTTAGAAACACCTGAAACTGGTGAGCAGCAGTCTCCCAGTAAGACCTCAGGAGCTGCGGGAGTGGGCTCACCCATGCGCACTAAGTGGCAAAACAGCCGCGTTTCACTGGTATATGACCTTCCGGAAAGGTTCTACTGGTAAGAGCAGAATGCCTCAAATGAGTATGTGTTCAGCTCCAGAAACACAGGGTGCATGCAGACAGCCCACCTCAAGAGAAGAATGGGGGTGCAGGAAGGGACGCAGCACCCTGGAAGCAACCCAGTGTGTAAGACCCCAAGTCAAAGGTCACACAGCACACTTACCTCTCAAGGCACCTGCTTGGCCCTCTTCCAAGTCTCCTTTACTTCCTTTAACTCCTGCGCTAAAGGTTTTTAATAAACTTTCACTCTTTCTCTAAAACTTGCCTCAGTCTCTCCTTCTGCCTTCAGTCAAATTCTGTCAAGAATTGAGGTTGCTGCGGACCCGTATGGATTCGCCACAGCTGACAGCACTGCATCTTGGTTTTCTTAATTTCCTTCTGTAGCAAGTGAAAAAAAAATTAGTTATTGGTAATCTATCAAATTCCCAGAAATCAAACTCTGCACCATCGTTTTGCCTACTGAAGAAATCCTGATATCATCTCCTGAGTGTTCAGCATTTAGGATTTTGTCCCTGAGAGCATAGACCCCTAAATTACACCATTCGAGACACTAAGACTTATGAATTAAGATTAAAAACAGCATTATGCAAAACATTTATTTTAATTTCATTCCTCATTTAAAGACAAGAGTGGACCATTCCCACCCAAAACAGTGCCTCCTACTGGGGAGAAGCAGGGTGTTGCCCTAACTGCCTGTTGCTCCAGTCGGCATGCTGAAAACATGTGCACATAGAAGGCACAGTTCGTTCTCAGTCACAATTCGCAGTATTTCTTTCAATGCCAAATCAAGACGAGGAAGCGTATAGTTAAGTGCCAATTATTCTTTGTGAGAAAGCATTTTGTGATTTGACACTCAAGAGTCCAGGAGTTTGAGAGCAACCTGGGCAACATAGGGAGACCCCCACCTCTACAAATAAAAGTCTTTAAAATTAGCCAGGTGTGGCAGGGGCTGCTTGAGGAGAGGCAGCCAGCATGATGTGTCTCATCACCAGCCCCAGACAGATGACCCCTGCATCAGTGAGGGAGAGCTAAAGACAAGAGCAGTGGGACTCTCTGGAGCCACAGAGGAGAGGCCAGAAGACTGATGTGACCATCCATGACTGCTCGGCACAATGGGAAGCTCAGCGACTTTTAGCAGGCTTCTACTAATGAATGTGGAATCGAGGGACTGGCAGCTCCATTTCGTCTGATATTAACATTTTTTTTTTACTTTATTTTAATGAGGAAAATGAGATTCTTCTCCGTTTCCTATCACCAAACCCAGTTTGGGAGGGGGTGACATTTGTCAACAGTGCTTTGAAACATATTAAGCATTGTACAAATAGGAGGAATTGTTGCTTCTATAATCCTGATGAAGCACACATGCAGCTCTGGATGAGCCTTAATACTGAGGGGACATTTAAGGGATTAGGAGGAACGCTGTGATTACTGGGGAGTGACTTGAGATGGTCTTCACAGAAAGGGCCAACTAATCTGGCCATATTAAATCCATTTTTAGAAGCAAAAAAAAAAAAAAAGAAAAAGCCAGGTGTGGTGGCACACACCTGTAGTCTCAGCTACTAGGGAGGCTGAGGCAAGAGGCTCATTTGAGTCCAAGAGGTCAAGGCTGCAGTGAGCTGTGATCATACCACTGCACACCAGCCTAGGTGATAGAGCAAGCCCCTGTCTCAGAAAAAAAAGAAGACAAACTTTTTCATGTATGCATGCACAATCAAACACGAACAACAATGTTCAAGCAGCATGATCTGTAAAAGTAAACCAACAGCAAACAAGCCAGTAAGAATGGCTTACAGAATGTCAACAGAACACATTAATTTATGGCAGTCTAGTCATAAGTTCATTCTATTGTGTTAACATGTTCAGCAGTGAAAATAAATGAATCAGAGCTAAGTACAGAAACATGGATGAAATCTCAAAAACATATTGAACAAAAGCAGCAAGTCACAGGAAAATATTTGTGATTTCATTTACGGAAAGTAAAAAAAATAGGTAAAAGTAAACAATAAATCATTTAGTGATACATACACAGGTGTTAAAGCTAGAATGAATAGAAAGGGAATTAAAGATAGAAAAGTTAGGAACATGATAAGGGAAGGAGGTAAGGAAGAGAGAGGGGCAGCACCAGGGAAGGTGCATGTGAGGACCTGTAAAGTACTGATAATGTTCTAGTTCTCCCAGGTGTTCGTTATCAACTACTCATTTTACTGATTTTTGTTTCTGTTTTGTTCTTTGGGGTTTCTTGGGGACAGAGTCTCACTCTGTTGCCTAGGCTGGAATGCAGTGGCATGCTCTCAGCTCACGGCAACCTCCACCTCCAGGTTCAAGTAATTCTCCTGTCTCAGCCTCCCAAGTAGCTGGGATTACAGGAACATACCACCATGCCAGCTAATTTTTGCATTTTCAGTGGAGACGGTGTTTCACCATGCTGGCCAGGCTGGTCTCAAACTCCTGGCTCAGGTAATCTATGCGCCATGGCCTCCCAAAGTGCTAAGATTACAAGTGTGAGCCACGGTGCCTGGCCATTTCACTGTTTTTCTTAAATGTGTAAATATAAGTTTATACCTTATATTTAAGATACAATACCACCTCTCTGAATGTCTTATATCACACAGCCACACACAAAACTCTCTGAGCCATTGATGCATTCACGTGACTTATATCAGCAAAATAATACAGTAACTATAGATTAACAAAAAGCATATGCAAATGATATAGAAATATTCATTAAAACAATATTAGTTACAACTCAGCCAGGCCCAGTGGCTTACACCTGTAATCCCACCCAGCACTTTGGAAGGCCAAGGCTAGCAGATCACTTGAGGTCAGAAGTTCACCATGGGGTCAACATGGTGAAACCCCATCTCCCACAACATACAAAAATTAGCCAGGTGTGGTATCAGGTGCCTGTAGCCCCAGCTACTCAGGAGGCTGATGCATGAGAATTGAACCTGGGAGATGGAGACTGCAGTAAGCCAAGATCGTGCCACTGCACCCCAACCTGTGCAACAGAGTAAGACCCTGTCTCAATAAAATGAAATGAAATGAAATGAAATGAAATAATATACGCTGGTGGCTCACGCTTGTAATCTCAGTACTTTGGGAGGCCAAGGCAGGTGGATTGCCTGAGCTCAAGAGTTCCCAACCAGCCTAGGCAACATGAGGAAACCCCATCTCTACCAAAATACAAAAAATTAGCCAGGCGTGGTGGCATGTGCCTGTAGTCCCAGCTACTTGTGAGGCTGAGGCAGTGGAATTACTTGAACCTGGGAGACAGAGGTTGCAGTGAGCCAAGATCGCACCATGCACTCCACTCTGGGTGATAGAGCGAGACTCCATAATTAATTAATTAATTAATTAATTAAAGTTATAACTGAATGTTAGCTGAGACTAACTGATCAACACAGTCCTTTGATTGCAGAAAGCAGCTTCCAGCTGTGCCTGCACATTTTTGGTAGTATGAATCTCTTTCCTCTGCCCTGCACTCTAAATTCATCATTTCTCTTGTCTTCATAAGCTTTCTTAATACAATGAACCAGAGTTGATTGGATTTATGCCTTGGGAGGAGGCTAACATAGTCTGTGAGTCTGGCCACAAGGTCTGGGGAGAGATCTGGTGCACTCAACATCTCCCCACTGTTTGCTCCGTGACTTCATTTCTGTGCCTGACTTTCCTATTCTGTAAAATAGCCATAAGAATAGTACTTCACAGTGTCATTGAATTAAGACACATACACCAGCATTTACTCCAGTGCCTACTGTACAGTAAGTGCTCCCACAAATGTTCACAGTCCTTTTTCAAAATTGCAGTCACATCTAGTGGTCCCATGTCCTTGAAACTGTATCCTAATAACCTTAGTAATGAAGGTGGTGTTATTGATAACAACCTCTTACTTAATATCCCTGATGCACCAGCAATGTCCAAGATGCTTGGGATATAATGCTTCATTTACTTGTTTGGATAAATTCTCTACTGTCCATTTGAATGGAGTTTGGGGTGTCCTCTCTTTGCTCAAATATTTACACACAAATAATCTTATGACTTATTCCACAGATAGCTAATCCCACCTAGCATGGACTTTCCTATTCAATTTTCTGACTACAACCTCATTCACCTGATTTCCTAATTTACAGGTTGGGAGGATACCTTAGTGCAAGCCCCCTTACAACCGCTTAGAGAACAGAGAAGAAAACAGCAAAAGAGACTGTGTGCATCCAAATGAGCTTTCAGAGACAAATTTATTTTCTTGAAAAAGGTCCATTTTCCTAGAAGAGAGTGAAAGCTGTGTTTGGAGCCCCCAGGTTATAAGCAAGCTAACAATTTTGAAGATTAAAAAAAGAAATTCTTGGCAAAACTCTCATCAATCAAGCAATGAAACCTCTCTGGCAAGTGTCATGACACTGAGAATCAGACAAACTTGTCCATTTGAAGAAGCCCTTGTCAGCTACCCAGACTTAAGATTCAGACTCACAACTTCCCTCTGCACATTGCAGATAAATGATCAGGGGACCAGTAATCCCAGCATTTTGGGAGGCCAAGGCGGGAGGATCGCAAGGTCAGGAGTTCCAGGCCAGCCTGGCCAATATGGTGAAATCCCGTCTCCACTTTAAAAAATACAAAAATTAGGGCATGGCAGTGCATGCCTGTAGTTCCAGCAACTTGGGAGGCTGAGGCAGGAGAATTGCTTGAACCTGGGAGGCAGAGATTGCAGTGAGTCAAGATTGTGCCACTGCACTCCAGCTTGGGCGACAGAGCAAGACTCTGTCTCAAAATGATCAGGGAAGAAAAGTCACGTAAAGTCTTCTTCAGTTTTCTGTTTACTTGTCACAGATGCTGACCTGTTCTCTAGAATTCCAGAGTTACCGACCCACAGGAGAGATTGACTTTCACAGAATCTGCACCAGCTCAGAGCCCTATATACAGATCAAGACACCTGGGAAAATGCTACTGAGTGAAAGAGCCACAGAGGAGCGAGCAGAGAATAAGCACTGCAGTGTCCCCTGATGAGTCCTCGTGGGCTCAATTGGAAGGCCTAGTCCCTGCTTTGAAGAAATATTACGGAAGCCAATAAAATTAAAATAAAATTTAATTAACATAGCCTTTAAAAGTATTTCTGGCTGGGCACGGTGGCTCGTGCCTGTAATCCCAGCACTTTGGGAGGCTGAGGCAGGCGGATCACAAGGTCAGGAGTTCGAGATCAGTCTGGCCAACACAGTGAAACCTCGTCTCTACTAAAAATACAAAAAAAAAAAAAAAATCACCAGGTGTGGTGGTACATGCCTGTAATCCCAGCTATTCAGGAGGCTGAGGTAGAAGAATCATGTGAACCCAGGAGGCGGAGGTGGCTGTGAGCCAAGATCGTGGCATTGCACTCCAGCCTGGGCAATGGTGCGAGACTGTGTCTCAAAAAAAAAAATAATAATAAAGCATTTCCCAGTACAGTCTTTATTTGTCCTTCACCAGGACTCTTGGAGGCAGATACTATTTTTCCTATTTTACTAAAGAGGTCACCGAGGCTCTGTCCAGGGTGACAGGACAGTTACTGTGGCAGCTGGGGTCTGAACCAGCCTGAATGTCTCTGAAACCTCCCCTATTACTGCCCTGTGCTCCAGAGCATTCTGTACACAGAGTGAGCTCCAGCTACATGCCAGGCATTATGCTAAGTGCAGGGAGAAAGTAGAGATGTGGCAGAGTCCCGGCGAGCACAGTCCTCTGAAAGAGACTGACAAATCAACAAGCATATCAAGTCCTGAGCAGTGGCTGCCACATCATGGCGCAGAGGAGAGTGACCTCCACTATGGGCCCTGAGAGATAACCAGGAATCGGTCAAAGGAGAATGTTTCATGAAGCCTTTGCTCCCGGGACCCACCCTGAGCAATCTCCAATTTGTCAGCCAAAACCACAGTGTTCTGGTATCTAGGGCTCACGGAGTTCATGTACTTCACATTTTTATACCATCAGTCAAGTATTTTTAAAAGTACTGTCCACTCTAGAAAAAAATGGATATATAATACACACATATTTTGCATATGTATTTATGTATTCATGTATGCTTGTATGTACTGCAGTGGTACAAAACGAATTGCAGTTCTTGCCATTAAAAATAATGGCAAAAAACGAAATTACTTTTGCATCAATCTAACAGGCATATTATAAACACACACACACACACACACAGGGAGAGAGAGAGAGAGAGAGAGAAGAGATTTAGATAATTACATACAGACAAAAAGTCATTAAATTCATCGAGTATCATTTTTCCATGTATGATGTTACCTAATCAGCCAGTATTTTCAGTTATTCATTTATTCAATTATTTGTTTAAAAGACACTTTAGAGCTGGATGCGGTGGCTCACGCCTGTAATCCCAGCACTTTGGGAAGCCGAGGCAGGTGGATCACGAGGTCAAGAGATCGAGACCATCCTGGCCAACATGCTGAAACCCTATCTGGCATGCCTGTAGTCCCAGCTCTTTGGGAGGCTGAGGCAGGAGAATTGTTTGAACCTGGGAGACAGAGGTTGCAGTGAGCCAAGATCACACCACTGCACTCCAGCCTGCAACAGAGCAAGACTCCATCTCAAAAAAAACAAAAAACACACTTTAGAAGTACTTACTGGGTCTAGATATGCCTCACATAGGGTTAGGCACTGAAACAAGGCCCCTACCCTCACGGCACTCACATTCTACTGGGGGAAGCAGACGCAAGTAAACCTAAATAAACAAGATACTTGCAGACTGAAATAAGTCTTACAAAGTGAGTACAGTAATGAGAAAGAGGGAGACAGGAGGGGTCGCTTTAGATAGGAGCATCGGAGCAGACCACTCTGAGGAAGGGACACCTGAGCTGAGGCCTGGCAATCTCAAGAGCTGGGAATAGCATTCCAAGTGAGCAGGCAGGAAAGACAAAGGCCTAGAGGCAGCAAGAGCTGGCTGTGTCTGGCCTGGTTCTCAACCTGGGCTGTCCATTAGATTAACCTACCACCCTCCTGGCACATCAATGTGTATCACCAACCAAGGAAGCTCACTAGAGATTTTTTACTGGAGTTTCATTGTGTAGGCATGAGTGACTGAATCATGGCCCAGAAACTTGAACTCAACTTCCAGTCCCCTTCCCTTCTCCATAGTTCAGGCTGATAGCACCCAGCTCAAAGCCCCAATCCTCTAATCACATAGTTGGTCGTTCTGTCATGGCGGGCCTCTGTCCTGAGTCATCTCATTAGCAGAAACTCAGAGGTGATTAGAGGGGCCCACCATGAATGACAAAAACACTCCCATCACTTGGGACATCCCAACGATTCAGTGATTCCCTCCCAAGAACTAGAGACAAAGGCAATTCTTCAAGACTAGTTACTGAGCTGGAAAAGAGCAGGCTTGATGAAGGTTGGGGCTATAATCAGGTGTAGTTTTGATGTATGACATTTGGATCACCTCTGAGACAGCCAAGTGGAGATATCAAGTAGGCAGTTGAGTGAAAAAGATTGACCTCCTGGGGGAGGTCTGGGCTGCTGATACAAATCTGAGAACCATCTGCAAGTTAACGGCATTCAAAACCAGCAGACAGGATGAGATCCCCTAGCAAGCTGACAGTAAAAGAGAAAATAAATGACCCAGGCCTAAGCCCCAGAGCAAACCATCATTTGGAATTTTTATGACCTGCAACTCTGATTTTCCTGCTCTTTCATCTTTATCTGCTCAGGAAGCAAAAAATGAAAGGTTGTTCCAGTTGAGGCAAGCCCCATCTTTTAATATGCATAAACCTCCTCAAAAATCATGTTTCTGAACATGAAGCAAAGCCAGGAGCTTCCCACAGTGGATACCAGATTCAAGCCGGGGAGGACACATAATATTTATTATCTTCTAACACAGACGGTAATATAGAACAAGAAAAAGGCACGAAGCCAGAACATTTGAAATCACATGTGGGTTATACAAAGACATATTCTTTTCACCAATGTAAAACTAAAGGATAAAAATGATGCATTTTTCATTTCAGAAGCAGTTTCCCCTAATTTATAATGTTCACTTTTCGTACAGTAACTGTAACACAAATGATATTGTTTGAATTAAAAAAATAAATAAATAAAAACAAAACTTCAGCCATGGTAGCCCCAGCTACACAGGGGACTGAAATGGGAAGATTACTTGAGGCCAGGAGTACAAGGCCAGCCTGGGCAACAAAGGGAGACCTCATCTCTAAAAATAACAAAGAACTTGTTCACTCCTTATTGAAAACAAATTTCATTTATTCAGTATCTTTTTTTCTTTCTTTTTTTTTTTTTTTGAGATGAAGTGTTGTTCTGTCACCCAGGCTGGAGTGCAGTGGCACCATATTGGCTCACTGCAACCTCCACTTCTGGGGTTCAAGTGATTCTCCTGCCTCAGCCTCCTGAGTAGCTGGTATTACAGGAATGCACCACCATGCCTGGCTAATTTTTGTGTTTTTAGTAGAGACGGGGTTTTGCCATGTTGGCCAGGCTGATCTCAAACTTTGACCTCAAGTGATCCACACACCTCAGCCTCCCAAAATGCTGGGATTGCAGGTGTGAGCCACTATGCCCAGCCTACTTGTTCAGCTTCTAAGAGTTAATTTAAAACACTATAAGTTCAATATAGGAACTATCCTTAAGAGCACTACCACTTCAGACCAATGTTATTAGGGAGATATTCAATGAGATCTTCATCTACAGCCATCCCAAGGGTAATGATAATATTTAATAATGAAAAGATCATTTAACATTCGTGGAGCTCTTATGATATGATAGCTCTCAGCTAAGTGCCTCAGAGACATTATTGCTATCCAGTAATATATTTAATATTAATTAAACAGATGCATTTTTTATTTAATAATATGCTTTTATTTAATAGCGTGTATAAAGCAATAACCCTGAAAAATATTCTATCCATAATGTACAGCTGAGAAAACTGAGGCTCACAGAGATGCAGTAACTTGCTTCTCGACAAGCCACAAGTCACTTAATCTAGATCACAGGGCCACCCAGTGAGGAAGCAACAAAGCCACAATACTAACCCAGTTCTGTCCGCAGCTGAAGCAGTAAGAGGCCCAGGAGTTAAAAGAGAGATCGTCACCGGTGCCCTTAAAATATGTCTGGGACGCATGAGTGCTTCACTGACAGAGTTTTTTCTGCTGAAAGTCATTTAGTTCAACGTGCGGGTCCTGGGGGGCTCCTGTGCTTTCTCGGCCAGCAGGAGTGAGAAGAGGCAAGACAGTCTCTGCAGCGCTGAAGCGTCCGCTGGGTGAAAGGAATTCAACTCAGGTATTCCGTTGTTCAGCTTCAGATTCATTTAGTCTCAGGCTTTTCTTCTTTCTCCCCTTACAATCACTGAGTCTGTCTTGATGAGCGGCATCCTCCCTCCTCTATTCTGGGCCAGAAACTCACTGCAGCTGTCTGTGAATGCGTGGGAAACGTGCCCCCCCAGTCAGGCCACTAGGATTGTGCCAATTACCTTTTATCTGCCAAGTGGCAAGGTATAAGAATGGCTAGACCTCAGGACGCCAGATTATCAATCACAACTATTATTTATTAATCATTTGCTAGTTATTACATATATTATAAATATAACATAGTTCATATCTTTATTATGAATATAAAATTGTTTATATTTTTATCATATAAAGTTGTTTATATTTTTGTTATATGAATATAAAGTTATTTAAATTTTTATTATATATAGTTATTTATAGTTTCATTATTATATAAATATAAAGTTTTTATTTTTATAAATTATTTATTAATCACTTACTATAGTAATAAGAGCCATTATTTATTAAGTGCCTTATATGCATCAGACATTTAACAAATATTTTTATTTAGTCTTCATAGCACTCAGCATGATAGATAATATAATCCCCTATAGAGACTCAGAAGGTTTCAAACTTGCCCAAAGTCACACAGTGGCAGAGCTGGAACTGGACTCAGGTGTCTGGGACTCCAAAATGCATGTACTTTACCACATCAATTCTGCCTCTAATACACTGGATAGCAGTCCCTTAGCTCCAGGCAGAAGTCAGAGGCATCTGTTTATCACGGATGTCAGTGCCTGCGAGACTCAGCGCTACAGAGCTGCAGGTAATGAAAATCTCCCATCTATTTTATGAATCTGAATATATTAACATTATTTGGACAGCCATGAGTACTCAGTGCCCTGCTATAGCAATAACATCAGGGGTTATTGACATGCATGGACTTCTTTCCCTCCATGCCAAATGGTGCCACACTGACACGCTATTTTAAATTTAATTTTTTAAATTCAGTTTTGTTGTTATAATTTTTCTGCCTCCTACCTCACTGTTAGGTTGTAAGCTACCACAAATATTTCACTGATGTCCTTGTGCCTGCTTCTAGGGTGGCACTGTTGACCTTTAGGCTGGATAATTCTTTGTTGGGGTGGGGGCATCCTGTGCATTATAGAATATTTGTCAGCAGCCCTGGCCTCCACCTTCTAGATGCAAGTTGTAACTCTCTCTTCCTCCCCAGGCGTGCCTATCAAAGATGTCTCTGGACACTGCCAAATGTCCCCTGCTACTGGGGAGAGGCAAAATCACCTCCGTTGAAGATCCATTGTTCTAGATGAGTACATACCCATGCAAATATACACACACACATTTCCAATATGCTACGTCTTATAGTGCTGCTCAAAGAAGGAAACAGATAGCCAGGCTTATCAGACAGAAACAGAAGAAAATAAATATAAAATAAGTGTGGCATGATATTGTGAGGAAATCTCACAGCAACCCTCATGAGTTTCAGCTCATAATGTCTGTGACATATTTCTGTTGCTCAAAAACCTATTGTGTTTTCTATACGTTTATATTTCCAGCATATTCTGAAGAGGAGAAATCCTTAGATAAATGACAATATAAAAGAAAATTACTACATAGCCATGATGGTGACCCCGTGTATTCCTATCATGTCACTCAAATAGCCAGTTTGTGAAGCAAAATATTACCTACACGTCTCCACTTTTCCTACAACAGAGACATTCTACAATGTTTCCATTCTACTTCAATCAAAACTCCTGTTAAATTATATATATATAGTTTATAGTTTTATTATATAAATAGAAAGTTTTTATTATTACATAAATGTAAAGTTGTTTATATTACTATTGTTTATAATTTATTAATCACATACTATAGTAAAAAGAGCCATTATTTATTAAGTGCCTTCTATGCATCAGGCATTTAACAAATATTTTTATTTAGTATTCATAGCACTCAGCATGGTAGATAATATAATACCCTACAGAGACTCAGAAGGTACCCAAAATCACACAGTGGTAGAGCTGGGACTGGATCCAGGTTTATATATATGTGGATATATATATATATATATACTGGTTAAAACGTTACTGTAAAGTGGATTCCTCCTAATATTTTCCATCCCATGAGACTAATGAGATAGTACTACATTGATTCTTCTTTGCACAGATATCTTTGCCTGTTCAAATTCTGACTTTCAAATAGACTTGCCTTGAGAATCTCCGTGAGGCAAACAGCGTGATGGTCTTCATCATTTAGAACTTGCTGCCAATGTCTGTGTCCAGCTCCTGACAGCAGCATGCTGGAAGAATCTATTTATCTTTCATAAGAACTTGGTCAATTTTTTCCTGCTCTTAAGATATCTTCTCAAAATAAAAAAAAAAAATGAAACCATCCATTTTCATACATCCAGTTGTTTGCATTATTTGGTCGTCCAGGATTGCTGATGGGGGGAAAAAAAAAAACCCTTAACAATGGTACAGATAGAATTGCTGGGTCATAGGATTCCTGCATTTTCAACTCTAAGATGTGATGCCAGTGTGTTCTCTCAATAGGTAAACCAATTAAAAATTCCACCAGCGGCATGTTTAAAGTATTGCTACTTCTCACACAAATAGGTGTCTAATTACACTAACAATATTTGGAAACATATATTACATTTGCATGACTATGATCCATCAAGGAACTTTACCTTTCTAGAGAATTTGTTGACAGATAGATGTGCTTCTGCCTGCTCTCTGACCAACCTCCTGAGGAGATACTGGGTCTGGAGACAGATTGCTTGCGTAAATACAAACATGAAGCTTCAGAACACCTGCCGTGAATCTCGACCTTCTCTCTGCCTCGACCTGCTTTCTGAGTGGACTCCAAATGACCTCTCTTTCTTTTCGTTTTCACTGCTGAAGTTGGAAAGTGACTTTGAGGAAATTAAATATTACATTTTTCCAGAATCGTTGATTTGAGCCATAAGTATACCCATGGTAGAAACGATCGGCTGATCATCAAAGATGCGTCATCCCTCCCGCAGTGCACAGTTGCTGTGGGAAGGGGCTGCTCAGCCCCAGTTCTAGCCAGGACTAGTGGTCACCAAGGAAATGATGCTGTGGTGTTACCTCCTCTAGGTCAAAGTGACTAAGAAACACACATGTCTTCCACATCATCACTATCCCTGACCCATCTGCTGAATGAAGAGAACTCTGAGGACTGAGCAGAGGGCAGAGCCACAAAATGGAAATCACCTGTGCTTTGAGTAGCCCTACTCAACATTTCCCAACCAGTTTGGCTGGGGAAACTAAGAGAGAAATATATTGTTAGCATATTAATCCCCTGAGAAGTGGTGTTAATCTAACATCACCCAGTTAATACAGAAAACATGCAGCTAAAATAGACTTCAATATCCATTTGGAAAAATTTGAATTCTTCCCTTCTGTAAATAAGTATACGTATTTGCAGTTCCCATGCTCATAGATGCAGGATCCAAGGACCAAGTGCCTTCAAAAGCCAGCAGCTTTGATTTTCTCCTTAACCCCTCTTGGACATAGGCTTCTGAGCCATGAAGGCAGGAAAGTCACTGGCCCAGTGCTTAGTACCAGTTGGTATT
Source organism: Cacajao melanocephalus (assembly GCA_963573385.1). Lineage (NCBI taxonomy): Eukaryota > Metazoa > Chordata > Mammalia > Primates > Pitheciidae > Cacajao > Cacajao melanocephalus. The sequence goes on along the minus strand of CAUYLG010026222.1, from coordinate 21,076 downwards.
CACTGAATATCAATTTCCCTCATGGCCCAACTGAATAAACCAAAGCTGATCAGACACTCTACATTGGGGAGGCATAATCAAATATAAAACACTTGATCAAAAGTAGAAACAGAAAAAGGAAGCCCATGTGAAAAGAAGGAACAGAGAAATCTTTCTTGGCCACAAGTGAACCAAAGCACCGTCTGCTCTCGCCCGTTGTCCTCAGGGTACTGTGTAGTTACTGTTAGACCTTGATACTGGTGTTTTCGTTTTGTTTTGTTTTGAGACAGGGTCTTGCTCTGTCACTTGCGCTGGAGAATAGTGGCACAATCTCAGCTCGCTGCAGCCTCGACATCCCAGTCTTCAAGTAATCCTCCCGCCTCAGCCTCCTGAGTAGCTGAGATTACAGGCACACACTACCATGCCCAGCTAGTTTTGTTTGTTTGGCTTTTTTTTTTGTAGACACCGTATCCCACTATGTTGCCCAGGCTGGTCTCAAACTTCTAGGCTCAAGTGATCCTCCTGCCTCGACCTAACTGTGACTGTCCCTTGAATTTGTTTTGATCTCTTTAGAAATCACTTTAAGGAAGCAAAGGCCATTTCATAGTATGCTTTTATATTATTTTATCAATTTTACTTTGTGCTCATTTAAAAGATAATTTTATCCCAGCTACCCCGGAGGCTGAGGCAGGAGAATTGCTTGAACCTAGGAGGTGGAGCTTGCAGTGAGCCAAGATTGCCTGGGTGACAGACGGAGTCTGTGGAAAGAAAGGGGAAGGGGTGGGGGGGAGAATAGGGGGAAGGGAAGGAGAGAAGAAAGGCAGGAAGGTGGGAAGGAGGAAAACAGGAAAGCAGGGAAGGAGGGAGGGAGGGAAGGAAAATTAAATTTAAAAAATAAACTAAACTTAAAAAGAATTAAATGAAAAAATTGATTCTGGAGCATAATATCACTAAAAAAAATTTTTATGATTTTTCAATTTTTCCAAAGGGAATCCTCAAAAAGACACCACGTTATCCCCCTACTTTTTCCTTTCAGTTGACGTCTCTATTTCCAACCAACCTTGGCCAGAAGAACAGAGTGGTGTTTTAAATCTTTACCATTATTTACTATATGAAAAACTAATTCATACAGGTGGGGCGTGGGATGCTGTTACTCGCCCTTCCGCGGGGGCTATGGAACACAGCTCCCTAGCCAGAGGGTTTGCAGCAGCCTGGGGCGGGGCGGGGCGCGGGGGGCTACTACTAGCCCTCCGGCAGGGGCTGTGGTGCAGAGCCCTCGTCGTTTATGTGCGCATATATATATACGTGAACATGTTGTACACGTATTGTACATCTGTACATAATGTGCACATATATGTATACGTGTACATATTGTGCATACTGTACATATGTACAGTGCACATATTTGTGCATGTGAACATATTGTACATCTGTCCAGAATGTGCATATAGGTACACGTGTACATACTGTACATGTGTACGTACTCTGCATGTGTGTACACGTGTGCATACTGTGCATACTGTACAGCCCTCGTCATTTATGTGCACATATATGTATACATAAACATATTGCACACATATTGTACTTCTGTACATAATGTGCACATATATGTATACGTGTGCATATTGTGCATACTGTACATAATGTGAACATATACATGTGCACATACTGTACATGTATACATAACCTGCATATATATGTGCAGGTGTACATATTTTACATCCTTTACATAATGTGCCCGTATATGTACACGTGTACACCCGGTACATTTGTACATAATGTGCAAATATAGGTGCACATGTGCATATTGTACATCTGTCCATAATGTGCACATATACTACACGTGTACATACTGTGCATACTGTACATAATGTGCACGTTATGTACACGTGCACATACTGTACATATGTACATAACATGCACATATATTTGCAGGTGTACATATTTTACATCCTGTGCATAATGTGCCCGTATATGTACACATGTGCATCCTGTACATCTGTACATAATGTGCACATATAGGTACATGTGTGCATATTGTACATCTGTCCATAATGTGCATATAGGTACACGTGTGCATATTGTACATCTGTCCATAATGTGCACATATAGGTACACACGTTCATATTGTACATCTGTACAAATGTGTACATAATGTACATAATGTGCGCAGATATACCCATGTACATATCATACATATATAATGTGTACATTATGTACACGTGTACATATTGTAATCTCTCAGGAAATCTATATGCACATAAGGTGTATGCAATACATAGGTACGTAACGTGTACAGTATGTACATTTATTGTAATATATTTTGTATATATTATTGTGATTATATCTATTACTGTGATTATGATTTCATTGTGATGTTACATAAATGTACATATTGTTCTCATGTACATATTTGTATACATTATGTACATATAAATGTACATAGTGTGTACATTATGTACATTTATTGGTACATGCGTATTGTGTATGCATATTTACATCACAATAAATGAACATATTGTACGTATTGTATACATTTGTCATATCCCAATAAATATTATGACTACATTCTCAGATATTATTTTTAGTATATTAAAGTTACTTCTAATATGAAAGTGGATATACACTCATGTGTGTACATTTTGTGATATTATCCCTAATATCCTAAGTAGATATTACTCTTGTTGTGAAAGCAAGTGTACACTCTGATTGTTCCAATACCACAGGCGATGTACAACACTTCTGTGAAATAGTTCCTAATATCCGGGGAGAGTGGCTGATTAGACTCTCAATATCGTAGTAAGGGTATACCACCACTGTCATATTGTTTCTAATGTCCAAAAACGGAGAGGATATTACTCCAAATATCTCAGGAAGTGCACAAACCCCCAGTGATACTGTTCCTAATATCTAATGTATGAGAGATGATATTACAATGTGGCTGGGCTTGTACACCCGCCCTCTGATATTGTTCCTAATATCCAGGGAAGGAGAGGATGATATTACTGCCCATATGGTAATACTCTGAATATGGCAAGAGGTGTACAGGACACTCTGATATTGTAACTAAGCTCCACAAACAATTACCTTCAATTAAATATTGCAAGCAGTGAAACCGGTCCCCCACGATATGAATTCTAAAGTCAAGAGGGGTGAGAATGACATTTTTGTCAATAGAGCAGAGGTGGAACTAAAACTAGTGTTAATGTACCTAATATGAAAAAAGAAACACAATAACATCATCTTCTCCCGATGACATGGTTCCCAGAAACATATTAGTCCAAATTTTGGAAATAGCCGGTTCGTAGCAGCCAGGGGGGGCGCGGGGGGCTGCTGCTCGCCCTCCAGCAGGGGCTGTAATGTGCACATGTATGTACACGTGTGCATACTGTGCACACTATACATACTGTGCACATTACACGTGCACCTACTGTACATATTTACATTACATGCACGTGTACGTGCAGGTGTACATATTTTACATCTTGTACATAATTTGCCCTTAGATGTACACGTGTACATCCTGTACATCTGTACATAATGTACACATATAATTGCACGTGTGCACACTGTACTTCTGTTCATAACATGCACATATAGGTTCACGTGTACATATTGTACATCTGTACATACTGTGCACATATATGTACACGTGTACATACTGTGCATACTGTACATAGTGTGCACATTATGGACACATGCACATACTGTACCTGTGTACATAAGTGCACATATATGTGCAGGTGTCATATTTTACATTCTGTACATGTGCCCATATATGTACACATATGCATCCTGTACATCTGTACATAATGTGCACATATAGGTACACGTGTGCATATTGTACATCTGTCCATAATGTGCACATATAGGTACACGTGTTCACGTTGTACATCTGTACATGTGTACATAATGTACATATGTGCAGATATATGTACCCATGTACATATACATATGTACAGAATGTGTACATACGTACATGTACATATTGTAATATCTCAGGAAATCTATGCACATAAGGTGTATGCAATACATATGTACGTAATGTGTACAGTATGTACATTTATTGTGATATATATTGTAAATATATATTATTGTGATTATATCTAGTACTGTGATTATGATTTCATTGTGATGTTACAGTAAATGTGTGTATTGTACTCATGTAAATATTTGTACACATTATGTACACGTAAATGTACGTAGTGTGTACATTATGTACATTTATCTGTACATATGTAATGTGTATATTTACATCACAATAAAAGTACATATTGTACCTATTGTATACATATATTGTCATATAATATTATGACTATATTCTCGGATATTATTTTTAGTATATTAGATAAAAGTTACTCCTAATATGAAAGTGGGTATACACCCATGTGTGTACATTTTGTGATATTATCCATAATATCCTAAGTAGACATTACTCTCGTTGTGAAAGGAAGTGTACACTCTGTGATTGTTCCAATATCATAGGCAGTGTACAACACTTCTATGAAATAGTTCCTAATATCCGGGGAGAGTGGATGATTAGACTCTCAATATCGTAGTAAGGGTATACCACCACTGTCATATTGTTTCAAATGTCCAAAAACGGAGAGGATATTACTCCAAATATCTCAGAAAGTGCACAAACCCCCAGTGATGTGGTTCCTAATATCTAGAGGATGAGAGATGATATTAGTCACAATGCGGCTGGGCCTGTACACCCGCCCTGTGATATTTTTCCTAAAATCCAGGGAAGAAGATGATATTACTGCCCATATGGTAATACTCGCAATACGGCAAGAGATGTACAGGGTGCTCTGATATTGTAACTAAGGTCCACAACCCAATTATTACCTTGAATTAAATATTGCAAGCAGTGAAACCCGTCCCCCACGATTTGAATTCTAATGTGAAGAGGGGTGAGAATGATATTTATGTCAATAAAGCAGAGGTGGAACTAGAACTGTTAATGTACATAATATGGAAAAAGAAACACAATAACACTATCTTCTCCCGATGATATGGTTCCCAGTATCATATTAGTCCAAATTTTGGAAATAGCCGGTTCGTAGCAGCCCAGGGGGGCGCGGGGGGCTGCTACTCGCCCTCCGGCGGAGGCTGTGTTCCACAGCCCCCTCGCCAGAGGATCCATCGCATCCAAGGGCGGGGGCCAGGGAGTTGCCACCTGCCCCCTCACCACAGGGTCCATCACATCCAAAGGCAGTGGCTGGGATGCTGCCACTGGCCCCCTAGCCAGAGGGTCCGTCGCATCCGAGGACGGGGTGCTGCCACGCACCCCATGGCCAGAGGATATGTCAAATCCAAAGGCAGGATCTGGAGTGCTGCCACCCGCCCCCAGCGGGGGCCATGGGCATGACCTTGTAGCCAGAGGGTCCGTCACATCCAATGGCGGGGACAGGGTGCTGCCACTGACCCCCTAGCCAGAGCGTCCGTTGCATCCAAGGGCGGGGGCTTGGGTGCTGCCACAAGCCCCCTAGCCAGAAGGTTTGTTGCTTCCATGGGCAGGGTCCGGGAAGCTGCCACCCGCCCCCTAATCAGAGGGTCCGTAGTATCCAAGGGCAGGTGCTGGGGTGCTGCCAACCGCCCCCTAGCCAGAGGGTCTCTCGCATCCAAGGATGGGGGTTGGGGTGATGCCATCGGCCCCCTAGTCAGAGGATCTGTCGCATCCAGGGGTGGGGGCCGGTGTGCTGCAACCAGCCCCACAGAGGGTCCATAGGCATGGCCCCCTCACCAGAGGGTCCGTTGCAACCAAGGGCAGTGGTCGGGGTGCTGCCACCTGCCCTCCGGCGGAGGCAGTGGGCACGGCCCCCTCTCCAGTGGGTCTGTCACATCCCAGGGTGGGGGCCAGCATGCTGCCACCAGCCCCCTACCAGAGGATCCGTCACATCCAAGGGCAGGGCCGAGGTGCTGCCACCAGCCAACTAGCCAGAGGGTCAGTTGCATCAAAGGGTTCATGACCGGGGGCTCCCACCGGCCCCCTAGCCATAGGGTCTGCTGCATCCAAGGGCTGGAGCCAGGGTGCTGCCACTCACCTCCTAGCTAGAGGGTCTGTCACATCCGAGGGCAGGGGCTTGTGTGCTGCCACTGTCCCCCTCACCAGAGCGTCCGTTGCATCCAAGGGCAGGGGCCAGGGGGCTGCCACCCACCCCGTAGCCAGAGGGTCCATCACATCCAATGGCAGGGGCCAGGGGGCTGTCACCTGCCCCCAGTGTGGGCCGTGGGCACGGCCTTCTAGCCAGAGGGTCTACTGCATCCAAGGGTGGGGGCCAGTGTGCTGCCACCAGCCTCCTAGGCAGAAGGTCCCTCACATCCAAGGGTGGGGTCTGGGGGGCTGCCACCCACCCCCTAGCCAGCAGGTCCGTCGCATCCAAGGGCGGGGGCCAGGGTGCTGCCACCGGACCCTGGCAGCGGCCGTGGGCCGGGACCCATCGCCAGGGGATCCGTCGCATAGAAGGGTGGGGGCTGGGGTGTTGCCATCGTCCCCCTAGCCAGAGGGTCCATCACATCCAAGCGCGGGGGCCAGGGTGCTGCCACTAGCTCCCCAGCGGTTACTGTGGACACAGCCACCAAGCCAGAGGGTCTGTCGCATCCAATAGTGTGGGCTGGGGTGCTGCCACCCACCCCGTAACCAGATTGTCAATCACATTCAAGGGTGGGGGCCGGGGTGCTGCCACCCGCTCCCTAGCCAGAGGGTCTGTCGCATCCAAGGGCAGGGACCGGGGTTCTGCCACCAGCCCCCCAGGCCAGGGCAATAGGCACAGCCCCCTTGCCAGTGGGACCATTGCATCCAAGGGTGGGGGCCGGGGTGCTCCCACCTGCAACCCCACATGGGCCGTGGGCACAGCCACCTCTCCAAAGGGTCCATGCCATCCAAGGGTGAGGGCCAGGGTGTTGCTACTCCCTCTCTCGCCAGAGGATCTGTTGAATCCAAGGGCGGGGGCTGGGGTGCTGCCACCTGCTCCCTAGCCAGAGGCTCTGTCTCATCCAAGGGCGGGGGCCAGGGTGTTGCCACCCGCCCCCTAGCCAGAGGGTCCATCTCATCCAAGGGCGAGGGCCGGGGGCTGCCACCCACACCCCCGCAGGGGCAGTGGGCACAGTCCCCTTGTCAGAGGGCCTATCGCATCCAAGGGCAGGGGACGACATGCTGCCACTGGTCCCCTAACCAGAGGGTCTGTCGCAGCCAAGGCCGGGCACCTGGGGGCTCCCACTGGCCACGTAGCCTGAGTGTCCATCGCACTCTAGGATGGGGGCCGAGGTGTTGCCACCCAACCCCTCGCCATAGGATCCATCGAATCCAATGGCGGGGGCCATTGCACTGCCACCGGCCCCCTAGCCAGAGGGTCTGTGGCATTCAAGGGTGGTGTCGGGTTGCTGCCACCGGCCCCCTAGCCAGAAGATCCATTGCATGCAAGGGCACGGGCCGGGGTGCTGCCACCGGGCCCCTCGCCAGAGGGTCCTTCGCACCCAAAGGCAGGGGCCACAGTGCTGCTACCCTCCCCCTGGCAGGGACCGTGGGCACAGCCCTCTAGCCAGATGATCCATCGTACACAAGGGCGGCGGCTGGGGTAGTGCCACCCACCTCCATGCGGGGGCCGTGTGTATGGCCACCTCGCCAGAGGGTCCATCGCATCTAAGGCCGTGGACCAGGGGCACGGACCCCTCGAGAGAAGGTCCATCGCATCCAAGGGCGGGGGCCAGGGGGCTGCCATCTGCACCCCAATGGGGGCCATGGGCATGGTTCCCTCTCCAGAGGGTCCATCGCATCCAAGGGTGGGGCCCAGAGGGGCCAGGGTGACGGGAGCCAACAGCCACCCCCAGCCTTCTCACCACATTGTCTGTCACATCTAAGGCTGGGGATGGGGGTGCTGCCACCAACCCCCTTAACCAGAGTGTCCGCTGCATCCAAGGGCTTGGGCCAGGGTGTTGCCACTGGCTTTCTAGCCAGAGGGTCTGTCACACCAAGGGCGGGGGCCAGGGGGCTGCCACCCACCCCCTGCCCCCCAGTGGGGGCCACAGACATGACCCCCTAGCCAGAGGTTCCATCGCGTGCAAGGGCAGGGGCCAGGGGGCTGCGACCCGCCCCTTGGCGGAGACCATGGACACAGCCCTCTAGACAGAGGGTCTGTCACATCTAAGGGCGGGTACCGGGGTGCTGCCACCCACCCCCTAGCCAGAGGGTCAGTTGCATCGGCGCCCTCACCAGAAGGTCTGTCACAACCAAGGGTGGGGGTCGGGGGGCTGCCACCCTAACCTCTTCAGAGGGTCTGTCGCTTTCAAGGGCAGTGGCCAGGGTGCCGCCAGCAGCCCCCTACACAGTGTCCATCAAATCCAAGGGGTGGGTTGGGATGTTGCCACTCGACCCCTAGACAGAGGGTCCATCGCATCCAAGGTCAGGAGCTGGGGGCTGCCACCCACACCCCTGGTGGGGGCCATGAGCCTGGCCCCCTAGCCAGAGAGTCCATTGTAACCAAGGGTGGGGGTTGGGAGGTTGCCACCCACCCCCTAGCGGGGGCAGTAGGCACAGACCCCTAGCCAGTGGGTCCATCGCATCCAATGGTGGGGGCTGGGGTGCTGCAACACACAGCCTAGCCAGAAGATCCGTCGCATATGAGGGCGGGGGTTGGGGTGCTGCCACCCACACCCTAGCCAGCGGGACCGTAGCATCTAAAGGCTGGGGCCAGGGTGCTGTCACCCATCCCCTAGCATCTAAGGGTGGGGGCTGGAGTGCTGCCATCCGCCCCAGAAGCAGATTATGCTTCGCATTCCAGGGCGTGGCCCCTTAGCCAGAAGGTCCATCGCATCCAAGGGTGGGGCCGGGGTGCTGCAACCCGCCTGGCAACCAGAGGGTCTGTAGCATCCACGGGCAGGAGCTGGGATGTTGCCACCCACCCCCCAGCCAGAGGGTCCATCATATCCAAGGGCAGGGGCCAGGGCACTGCCAACCACTCCCCGGCAGGGCCATGGGCTAGTCCCCCTCACTAGACGGTATGTCGCATCCAAGAGCAGGGGCCAGGGCACTGCCACCCGCCCCCCTCAGGGACCGTGGGCATGGACCCCTCGCCAGAGGGTCCGTTGCATCAAAGGGTGGAGGGCGGAGGGCGGAGGGCGGAGGGCGGAGGGCGGGGGGCAGAGGGTGGGGGGCGGGGGGCCAGAGGGCTGCCACCCGCTCCCTACCTAGAGGGTCCATCGCATCCAAGGGCAGGGACTGGGGTGTTGCCACCTGTGCCCTCGCCAGAGGGTCAGTCACATCCAAGAGCGTGGACTGGGGGACTGCCACCCACCCCCTGGTGGGCCGTGGGCACAGCCCCCTCGCAAGACACTCCTTCGCAACCAAGGGCAGGGGCTGGGGTGCTGCCACCCGCCCCCTCACCATAGGGTCCATCGCATCCAATGGCGGGGACCGGGGTGCTGCCACCAGCGCTCTACTCAGAGTGTCCGTCGCATCCAAGGGCGGGATCGGGGTGCTGCCACCCACCCCTTCACCATAGGGTCCATCACATCCAAGGGCGGGTGCCAGGGTGCTGCTACTAGCTCCCCAGCGGGGACTGTGGACACAGCCATCAAGCCAGAGGGTCTGTCGCATCCAACCGCGTGGGCTGGGATGCTGCCACCCACCCCGTAACCAGATTGTCAATCACATTCAAGGCCAGGGGCGGTGCCACACGGCCCCCTCACCAGAGGGTCCATCACATCCAAGGGCACAGGCTGGTGTGCTGCCACCCGCCCCCCAGCAGGGACGTGGGCACGGCCCCCTTGCTAGAGGGTCCGTCACAACCTAGGACAGGGTTCGGGGGGTTGCAACCCGCCTCCCGGCGGGAGGCATGGGCACCGGGCCCTAGCCAGAGGGTTCATCACAACCATGGGCAGGGGGCAGGGGTTCTGCAACCCGCCGCCTAACCAGAGTATCCGTCGCATATGAGGGTGGGGGGTTGGGGTGCTGCCACCCGTACCCTAGCCAGAGGATCTCTCGCATCTAAGGGTGGGGGCCGGGGTGCTGACTACAGCCTCCTATCCAGAGGGTCCGTCAAATTCAAGGGGGTGCTGGGATGTTGCCACTGGACCCCTAAACAGAGGGTCCATTGAATCCAAGGGCTGGAGCTGGGGGCTGCAACCCACACCCCTGGCAGGGGCTCGCGGCCCGGCCCCTAGCCAGAGGGTCTGTCATAACCATAGATGGGGGCTGGGGTGCTGCAACACACAGCCTAGCCAGAGGATCTGTCGCATATGAGGGCAGGGGTCAGGGTGCTGCCACCTGCAACCTAGCCAGAGGGTCTCTCGCATCTAAGGGTGGGGGCCGGGGTGCTGCCTACAGCCCCCTACCCAGAGGGTCCGTCAAATCCAAGGTGGTGCTGGGATGTTTCCACCGGACCCCTAAACAGAGGGTCCGTCGCATCCAAGTGCTGGAGCTGGGGGCTGCCATCCACACCCCTGGCAGGGGCCGCGAGCCCGGCCCCCTAGCCAGAGGGTCTGTCATAACCGTGGGTGGGGGCTGGGATGCTGCAACACACAGCCTAGCCAGAGGATCTGTCGCATATGAGGGCAGGGGTCGGGGTGCTGCCACCTGCACCCTAGCCAGAGGGTCTCTCGCATCTAAGGGTGGAGGCTGGGGTGCTGCCAACCGCCCCCTACCCTGAGAGTCCATAGCATCCAAAGGCAGGTGCCAGGATACTACCACCCACCCCCTAGCCAGAGGGTCCGTAGCATCCAAGGGTGGGGCTGGAGTGCTGCCACCCACCCCCGAGTAGGGGCGGTGGGCACGAACCCCTCGCCACAGGGGCCGTCGCATCCAAGGGCTGGGGTGTGTGGGCTGCCACCCACCCACCAGCTGGGGCTGTGGGCACAGCCCCCTCTCCAGAGGGTCTGTCCCATCCAAGGATGGGAGCTGGGGTGCTCCCACCCACCCCCAAACAGGAGCCATTGGCATGGCCCGCTAGCCAGAGGATCCGTTGCTTCCAAGGGTGGGGTCGAGGGGCTGTCACAGGCCCCCTAGCCAGAGGCTCTGTCGCAACCAAGGGCGAAGTTTGGGGGGCTGCCACACACCACCCGGCGGGGGCTGTGGGCAAGTTCCACTAGCCAGAGGGTCAGTCACATCCAAGGGCAGGGGCTGGGGGCTGCCACCAGCCCCCGGCGGTAGTCTGTGGGCACAGCCCCCTGGCCAGAAGGTCCATCACATCCAAGGTCAGGCGCCGGTGCGCTGCCACCCGGCCCCCTTGACAGAGGGTCTATTGCAACCAAGGGCAGGGGTTGGCAGGCTGCCACCTGCCTTCCCCCAGCGTGGACCATGGGTACGGCCCTCTAGCCAGAGGCTCCGGCGCATCCAAGGGCTGGGGCTGGGGTGCTATAACCCACCGCCTAGCCAAAGGGTCTCCTTCGCATATAAGGGCCGGGGACCTGGTGTTGTCACCAGCCCCTTACCCAGAGGGTCCTTTGCAACCAAAAGCAGGGGTCGGGGTGCTACCACCAGCCCCCTGCCCAGACTGTCTAATGCATCCAAGGACGGGGGTCTGAGGGCTGGCACTTGCCCCTGGCAGGGACCGTGGGCACAGCCCCCTCACCAGAGGATGTGTTGCATCAAATCAAGGGGGTTGGAGTGCTGACACCTGACCCCCAGCAGGAGCCGTGGGCACGGCTCCCTAGCCAGATGGTCCGTCGCATCCAAGGACGGGCATTGGTGTGCTGCCACTGGCAGAGGATCCGTCGCATCCAAGGGTGGGGGCCAGGGTGCTGCCACCCACCCCCCAGTGGCGGCCGTTGGCACAGCCCCCTTGCCAGAGGGTCCCTCGCATCGCCACCAGCCCCCTAGCCAGAGGATCCATTGCATCCAAGGGTGGTGGCCAGGGTGCTGCCACCAGCCCTCTAGCCAGAGGGTCGGTCTCATCCAACGGCGGGGACCAAGGGGCTCCCACTGGCCACCTAGCCAGAGGGTCTGTCGCATTCAAGGACGGGTGCCGGGGACTGCCACTCGACCTCCGGTGGCGGCCGTGGGCATGGCTCCCTCTCCAGAGGGTCCATCACATCCAAGAGCGGGGACCGGGGTGCTGCCACCTGCCTCTCGGCGTGGGCCATCAGCACTGCTACCTCCCCACAGGGTCTGTCACATCCAAGTTCGTGGGCCGGGGTGCTACCACCCATCCCCCGGCGGGGGCCGTGGGCACATCCCCCTTGCCAGAAGGGCCGTCGCATCCAAGTGTGGTGCCCTCAGGGCTGCAACTCACCCCAAGGCAGGGTCCGTGGGCACGGCACCCTCACCAGAGTATCCGTCGCATCCAAGGACAGAGGCCAGCGTGCTGCCACCTGCCCCTAGCCAGAGGGTCCATCACAACCAAGGGCAGAGGTCAGAGGGCTACTACCCGCCCACCAGCAGGGACCATGGGCATGGCGCCATAACCAGATGGTCCATCACACCTAAGAGCAGGGGCCAGGGTGCTGCCACCCGCCCCCTCGCCAGAGGATCCGCCGCATCCAATGGCGGGGACCAGGGAGCTGCCACCCGCCCATCCCCCCCAGTGGCGGCCGTCGCGACCACCCCCTTTCCAGAGGGTCTGGCGCATCCTAGGGCGGGGTCCGTGGGACTGCTATCACCCCACTGTCAAGAGCCATAGGCAGGCTACCCTAGCCAGAGGGTCTGCCACATCCAAGGGCAAAGGCTAGGGGGCTGCCACCCACACCCCAATGGGGGCGTTGGACACAGCCCCCTAGCCAGAAAGTCTGACACAACCAAGGGCGGAGGTCGGGGCACTGCCACCTGGCCCCCTAGCCAGAGGGTTCGTCGCATCCAAGGGCGGGGACCAGGGGGTTGTCACCCAGTCCCCTAGTCAGAGGGTCTGTTGCAACCAAAGCAGTGGTTGGGGAGCTGCCACCTGCCCCCCGGCGTGGGCGGTGGGTGTGGCCCTCTAGCCAAAGGGTCTGTCGCTTCCCTAGGCGGGGGCTGGGGTGCTGCAACACGCCACCTAGCCAGAGGGTCCATCGCTTCCAAGTACGGGGGCCGGGGTGCTGCCACCTGCCCTCTGGCGGGGTCCGTGGGCGCAGCCCCTCACCAGAGTGTCCGTCACATGCAAGGGTGGAGGCCAGGGGCCTGCCACTGGCCCCCTAAAGCATCTGTTACATACAAAGGCAGGGGCCGGGATGTGCCACCAACCCCTAGCAGGGGCCGTGGGCACAGCCTCCTAGCCAGAGGGTCCATTGCATCCAAGGGCGGGGGACGGGGAGCTGCCACCCGGCTCCCTAGCCGAAGGGTCCATCGAAACTAAGGGCCGGGGTCGGGGAGCTGCCACCTGCCCCCTAGCAGGTCCTTGGGCACGGCCCCCTCACCAGAGGGTCCATCGCATCGAAGGGCGGGGGCCAGGTTGCTGCCACCAGCCAACTAGCAAGAGGGTCCGTCACATCCAAGGGAGAGGGCCAGGGGGCTGCGACCCACCCCCTGGTGGGGGCAGTGGAGACAGCCCCCTAGACAGAGTCCATCATATCTAAGGGTGGGGACCGGGGTGCTGCTGCCCGCACCTTAGCCAGAGGATCAGTTGGATCGACCCCCTTGCCAGAAGGTCCATCACAACCAAGGGTGGGGGTCGGGGGGCTGCCACCCGAACCTCATCAGAGGGTCCGTTGCTTCCAAGGGCGGTGGCCTCGGTGCTGCCCCCTACCCAGAGGGTCCATCAAATCCAAGGTGGGGGGGGCTGGGATGTTGCCATCGGACCCCTAGACAAAGGGTCTGTCGCATCCAAGGGTGGGAGCTGGGGCCTGCCACCCACCCCCCTGGCGGGGGGCCGTGAGCCCAGCCCCCTAGCCAGAGGGTCCGTCGCAACCAAGGGCAGGAGGCAGGGATGCTGCAACCCGCTGCCTAGCCAGAGGGTCAGCTGCATGCAAGGGTGAGGGCCAGAGTGCTACCACCTGCCCCCTCACCATAGGGTCCATCGCATCCAACGGTGGGGACTGGGGTGCTGCCACCAGCGCTCCACCCAGAGTGTCTGTCACAACCAAGGGCGGGGTCGGGATGCTGCCACCAGCCCTCTAGCCAGAAGGTCTGTCGCCTCCAAGGGCAAGGATGTGGGGACTGCCACCTGCCCCAACGGCGGGGGCCTTGGGCACAGCCCCCTGGCGAGAGAGTCCATCGGATCCAAGGATGGGGCTGGAGTGCTGCCACCCGCCCCCTAGCCAAAGGGTCCGTCGCATCCAAGGCTGGGGGTGGTGCCACATGGCCCCCTCACCAGAGGGTCCGTCACATCCAAGGGCAGGTGCTGGTTCGCTGCCACCCACCCCCTGGCAGGGCTGTGGGCACAGCCCCCTAGCCAGAGGGTCCGTCACAACCAAGGGCAGGGGATGGGGGTGCTGCAATCCGCCGCCTAGCCAGAGGGTCTGTTGCAAACAAGGGCGGGGATCAAGGGGCTGCCACCCATCCCCAGGCTGGGGTGGTGGGCACGGCCCCCTAGACAGAGGGTATGTCGCATCCAAGGGTGGGGGCTAGGGTGCAGCAAAACGCTGCCTAACCTGAGGGTCCGTTGCATCCAACACCGGGTGCAGGGATGCTGCCACCTGCCTCCAGCATGAGGACCCCAGTTTGTAATCAGCAGGCACAATGAGCATGGACCTACACACTCCAAAATGCTGAGTCATAGAAACAAAGACTGCATTTAATGCTGCTGTGTGTTTAGTTTGAGAAGTGAAGGGAAGAAGAGAGAAAGATATAAGGAATAAACCACAGAAGTGAAACTTGTCCGTTTCTCAACCAGAATGTTGTTGGTATGGCTTCAATGACTGGAAGAGCACTAGGGTCCTTGGTCTCACACCAATACTATACGATAAACAAAGTGGACACACATGTAGTAGTTTTAAGGAGCAAAACGTTTAATAGGCAAGATAAGAGGAAGGAAGAAAACAGCTCCCCTGTACAGAGGCAGAAGGAGGGGGATTCAAAGAGAAAACCCCCTGTGGGGCAGAGAAGTGGTTGCTTATATTGGGATACTGGAAGAGACGGTGTCCAGTTTGCATAGGACTGAGGGTATTGGTTTGAACATATGTAGTTTATGTAGCCCATGAAAAACTTGGCCCTCCCATAGCCCTTTAACATACAAATGTGAGTCACCATGTTCTGAATAGTTGGTGTTATCTGGAGGTGGCCATGACACTTGGTACAGTCAGGTGACAAGAAGATGGTGGCAATCGCCATATTGAGTGAGCCTAGTTTCAAATGGCCAGCATTTGCATATCAAAGCTTGCCGGCCTGGCCCTTCAAGCCACCTTTTCTCTTATGAAAGAGATGGCTCGGGGATTGTTTCTTATTATAGGAAAATTTCCACCAAGGATCTTTACCCTTATTAACTGCTTAAGATAATTTAATAGCTCCCATATCATTTCCCCTCTCAAGAGAAGTGAACCTAGCTGCTGTCATGGGGTGTTTGAGGATGATTCTTTCTGGCTCCTTCCTGCTGAAAAGGGGTGTCATGTGGGGAAACAGCAGTTGAACCTTCTCCTGAGGTTAGTCTAAGTGTTCTTGGAGGAATGGCATGTCCATGTGTGGCTCTGCTCACAGCATCATTTGGTGTTTGATTGCTTGCAAGTGAAAAAACATTTTATAAGAAGGTTTAAAATATAGGGTTAGAATAGGAGCATTAAGATTATCACCGTTTGTAGGAGTCTTAGATACCATAACCGAGTTTGATACCTGTTACACCGATGGATTGCAATACAGACTTGCCTTCACTAGATGTCGCTGTACATTACCAGAAAAGTTAATACAAAAAACTTACTCCAGAGACAAGCATGCATTTACCCCTTGACTTACCATTAGAGAGCAACTTTAGACTAAGGCCATTTTTATAACTTGCAATATCTTTGGCATAAATATGCTATTGGGTGGATAAAATAAATTCAGCATAATTTTGACAAGTCCTTTAATCATTAAATTTTTTTCATGACTTTCACAGACCCTCTTACAACAAAGTTTCTGACTTGTCCTAAACATTCCTCCTTTAAACAGCCAGTCATTTCCTTTTAGGAAAACTATTTCATACAAAATCCTTTTTTATATAAAGGACATTTCTTTATAAGCTTTTTATAGCTTAGAGTGCACTGTATTACCAACCTTTAGTAAAAAGTCCCATTAAACTTAATGAGAGTAAAACTTTTATGCTTACTTCTTATCTGTAACTATCACTCCTGCTGTAAGCAAAACAACCTTAACTAAATTTTTCCTGCAACAATTAATCCTGTTATAAGGATGACAGTTAGGCAGACTATTACAGCAATTAGAATTTTACAACCAGAATTCCACATTGTGGGTGCCACAGTGTTCAGTTCTATTGCAAATAGTACCGTGACTATCACAATTTCCACAAGAGTGGCATAGTAAAACTTTGCTTGCCAAGATATACCATTTCCCTTTAGGGATTTACCAAGTTACAAATGCAATACCATGTACAATTAAAGTTCCCCTGACAATACACCTTAAAAAGAAATTCTAGTATTTGGTGGCAAGTTTTGAGAGGAAAGGGCAGAAATGACTAAAATTATTTGAGGTAAAGGTGGAACTGGGTGAGATGAGTAGCCCTCATTTATTTTTTGATTTTTAGCTTACGATTTTCTATTTCTCCACACTGATATTCAGTTGTTCCTCTAGGTTGTCAGGGGTTGCTCCCTCAGCTCTTCAGCCTTTGTCTTCAGTGTGATGTATCCAGGAATTGATTCTTGTAACTTTCACGGCTGAGACGGTTGAATGAAGAACAGTGTAGGTCCCTTCCCAGTTTGGCTTTGGGAAAGAGAGAGAAGAGTTTTTACTAATACTAAATTTCCTCGGTTAAATAAATGTGGTTGTATTTGGGGGGGTCTTTTGCTAGTTGTACTTCTTGTTGGAAGTGAGCTAGAGAGGTTACATGCTTATTTTAGAGGCTATCTTCCTGAAAACAATGTCTGAGCACAATGACAAGTTTTATCCTTTCTCAAGTGAAAATATTGGCGAAAGATTTTACTGGTGAAACCTTTCTTGGCTGCAGGCTGGTAAATACAGTTTGCCATCCTGACTGGAGACATCCTGAGGACTAAAAAGTATGACCATGAGAAGTTGCCTATTCTATTTTTGCAGGGAAATACTGAGGTTTTAATTTCTTTTATGGAGCCTTTTTAGATTAGAAGGGGATTGAAATATGTTAATGCCTTGAAGCTTTCCTATCTTTGACTTAGCTGCCTGGTTATCTATTTCCTTCACCTACCTTATTGTTACTACTTTTGATGTTCCTTACAACGCGTCCCAGCTCTTTGTGGAGGAAAAAGTGAGGTAATAATCTGATATCCAGGTGATATTTTATAGGAGATTCATTAGAGGTAAGAAATGCCTCTTCTTTTAAATGGCAATGTTGTACTGAACCGAGCATAGAAAGTCAACACCAAGACAAAAGCAGGCCAAACTGGTGGGTCTTTATTGCCGGTGACAACGGAGGACTCGCGTCTCTCCAACCTGTGGCCCCAAAAAGGAGGGTGTCAAGACCTTTTATACCCCTAAAACCACCTCGGGGTGAGCGTGATGGGCGGGGGTGGGGTTGAGGAGCTTCACACATTCTGAGGGTTAGTGAATTCTGTAAATCACCTTCTGGGCAGAGATGAGGGTGAGGGGCGGGGGTGGGGGTGAGGAGCTTCAGACATTCCAAGGGCTAGGGGACTTTTGACGTTCTGATTGTTACTTAAGCAGTCAACAAAAGTCAAAATAAGCATTTGTTTACACATTATCTGGGTAGGGTGGAAATTACAAGTCGCAGGGGCCAAGATGGCCAGGGTTTGGACTGCTTGTCACATTACGGGTTACAGAGAGCGGTTTAAACAGAAAGCCAAGGCATGGTTGAGGTATGCAGTTTTATCGGGCTTTTTACCATGTCACATTCCCCGCTTGTTTTATTTACAGGAATTAAATCATTAATTCCTCTAACAGGTTAGTATTGTTTATTGGTTCTAAGGGCTCATATTCAGACCTTAATATTATTAGTCTATGTTTTTGATGTACCCTGATATAGTCAAGATAGTTTTATAACCCCAGTGGGGGCAGAAAAATTCATTTAAGACTCCATAGTTCCACCTTTTTTTTTTTGTGAGGTGAACCCTGGGCACAGATATAATCTGTAAGTTTGAAGTAGTTGCTCTGCCCTTGCACTGCCACACCCGGCTATAATATCTTTTGTCCTAGGATCTACTTTTGACATCAGGAATGGGCCCAGGAGGGCACAGAGGTCTAGGGAGAAGGTAATGGGGTTCTTTGGAATGTACTCCAGGGTTAAGTTGACTAGGGTGGATTCCTTCCCTGTTAAAGAACTAACATATCCTCCAGTGGAGCCCTTGGTGAGGACCCACTGATAGTAGGTGGGTTCTAAGGGGGGTTGCTATAGGGATTTACAGCACAGATTAGGGTGGCAAGTGTGGTGACTGCGAAGAGTGCACAAGTCTTAGCTTTGGTGAATCGGGAGAGGTGTGTTTGACGCTCCATTGTCCTTCTGATGGGGCAGTCTTAACGTGGGTGTGATGAATCCAGGCCATTAGTCCAACCACCTTGAGTCCAGTGGGTGTGGTCAGGATAATTGTAGGGTCTCTTCCAACAGGAGTAGGGGGGTAAGGCCAGAGGTGGTGAATCTTCTAACAAGGACAGTCTCTGGGCTGGAAAAGGTGTGTCAAGCTGGTCTGTGAGGTCCAATGGGGTGGGACGGGTGTCCTTAATGAGCTGGTGTATCTGGGATTGAACAGACTGGAGTGCCTGTAAGGATTTAGGAGTATATAATTATGGACTTCAGCATGCACGGTATCTGAGGGTCTGGGGAGTAAGGGAGGGGGCCTGCCGAACATGATTTCAAAAGAGGAGAAGCCTTTCTGATAGGGTGTGCATCGGACGCGGAGGACGACAAAAGGAAGCAGGTTGACCCAATTTTCACCGGTCTCTAGGATAAACTTTGTCAGGTTTCTTTCAAGGTCTGGTTCATTCGTTCGACTTGCCCTGACCTCTGGGGACGATCTGCACAATGTAATTTCCAGGATACACCCAGGGCCTTGTCTAGGCTCTGAGAAATTTGTGCAGTAAAGGCAGGCCCATTGTCCGACCCCAGGGTTAGAGGGAGGCCAAACCAAGGAACAAGGTCCTGTAATAGTTTTTTTTTTTTTTTTTTTTTTTGTGACCACCAAAGCAGTCTCGGACCTAGTGGGGAAGGCCTCGACCCATCCAGAGAACGTATCTCTATCAACACCAGGAGGTATTTATAGCCATTTGCTAGGGGTTTTATTCCAGTGAAATTTACTTCCCAGTGCTCCCCAGGGCTAGCTCCTCTCAGTCTTACTCCTATCTGGCTAGACCTGTTCCCTCCTGGATTTACTCAGGCACATACATTACACCGAGTAGTAATTTTCTTGATAAGTTCATGTAAGTGGGGAATGTAGTATTTGTCTCTTAGCAGCTCAGTTAGTTTGGTCTGTCCTAAGTGAGTGGCCTGGTGTGTGTCCTTAACTAGGGCGTGTCCTAGAGCCTCGGGGACCACAATTCTTGTGTCCGGTAGAATCCACCATCCTGTGGAATCTTGTGTGCCCCCTTGCTCTTCAGCAAAGTTTTCTTCATCAGGTGAGTACATAGGGGTGGGGGGCAGGGTTGGGGTCGGCAGAGTCACAAGAAGAGTCAGAGGTTTTACTGATCCCAAGGCTGCCTGTCTGGCTTGTAGGTCAGCCACCGTATTTCCCCTTGCCTCTGGTGAATTTCCCTTCTGGTGTCCTTTGCAGTGTATTAATGCCACTGCCTTGGGCTTCCATATAGCTTCAGTAGGGCTAGGATTTCTTCTCTATTTTTGATGGTTTTTCCCTCTGAGGTAAGTAGTCCTCTTTCTTTATAAATGGCTCCATGTACATGAACCATAGCAAAGGCATATGTAGGAAAGGCTATCCGTAAAGATGTTAACAGTTTTTCCCTCCACCCAGTCTAAGGCCTTTATCAGAGCTATGAGTTCTGCCTTTTTGGCAGAGGTTCCATGTGGAAGAGCCTGGGCTCAGACAAACCGCTCTAGGGTGACTACAGCTGCCCCGGCATACCTGACTCCATCGACCATGAAACTGCTGCCATCCATATACAGTACCTTCTCTTGGTTCTGCAGAGGGGACGTCAGTGAGGCCGGGTCAAGCCACGTGGAGGACGTCCATTGTCTGTTGGCCATCCTTTATGGGCTCCTCTGGTTCACTGTCTGGTAGCAGCATGGCGGGGTTTAAAACTGTAGCCTGGACTGGAGTTGCCATTGCCAATAGCTGAACCACAACTGGGCTATGGTGACTTGTCAAGCCTGGGGAATTTGTCTCAGCCCACACTCTGGGTACATTCTCTTGGAATTGGTGGAGGAGGTCTGATGGTGGTGGTTTATCTGCCTCTGAGGATAAAGCTTCCTGCAAGAGATACTCGTCTGACAGAGCACAGGTGATAAGGATTTGCTGAGGTGGCCCTGATGCCAAGGGAGGAGGAATTGAGAGGCAAGCCTGACCCTCACCAAAGAAATATTTGCTTGAAGTTTGTGGAGTAAGTCCATCCTAGGTGTGGGTACGGACACTCTGGAATGACTAAGAAGGAGGAGGTGATGGTGCTGTTCCCCGTATTAACGAATCTGGTTGGTGGTCCACGGACTTGTTATGGTTTTTCCTGTGGCCCCTTGGATAACTGTTTTTCTACTGGATAGTGGTCCTAGAGGCTGAGTAAGGACTGAGTGGGCCACCCTGGTGTTGACTAAGAAGCTGACAGGTTTGTCCCCAACTCTTAAAGTGACCCTGGGCTCCTAGGGGCTTAGTAAATAAGAGCCCCAGCCCTATTAATCCTGATCTTCTAAATTGAAGATAGCCCTCGGTGGCTTTTCCTGAGCGGTTACTTATCTTTTTCTCTTGGGGCACTCATTCTTCCTAATGTTTGTCTTCTTTACTGCATACATATTGCTTTCTTCCTAAGAGGGTGTGCTATAGCTGGCCTAAAGTTAAAGCCTGAACAACACTATTTTATAAAAGACAAAGTTGTGTTTTAACATAAGTTGTAACCGCTGCCCCATTCTCCACACAGTAACTGCTGGCCTTGGTTTCTGTAAATAAAACTGCC
>CAUYLG010026219.1:0-19354 GCA_963573385.1 Cacajao melanocephalus | reverse complement strand
TGTATTCATTTATTTATTATCATTATTATTATTATTTTGGAGACAGAATCTCACTCCATCACACTGGCTGGAGTACAATGGTGTGATCTTGGCTCACTGTAACATCTGCCTCCCGGGTTCAAGCAATTATCCTACCTCAGCCTCCTAAGTAGCTGGAACTATAGGCACATGCCACCACACCTGGCTAATTTTTATATTTTTAGTAAAGTTGGTGCTTCACCATGTTGGGCAGGCTGGTCTCAAACTCCTGACCTCAAGTGATCCACCCGTTTTGGCCTCCCAAAGTGCTGGGATTACAAGTGTGAGCCACTGCACCTGGCCAGCACCTCGCCCTTTTTTAAAAACCATGAATGGGGCTGGTCGCTGCTCACGCCTGTAATCCCAGCACTGTGGGAGGCTGAGGCGGGCAGATCATGAGGTCAGGAGTTCAAGATTAGCCTGACCAATATGTTGAAACCCTTTCTCTACTTAAAATACGAAAATTATCCGGGTGTGGTGGTGGGCACCTGTAATCCCAGCTATTCGGGAGGCTGAGGCAGGAGAATCGCTTGAACCGGGGAGGTGCAAGTTGCAGTGAGCCAAGTTGCACCACTGCACTCCAGCCTGGGTGACAGAGTGAGACTCCATCTAAAAAAAAAAAAAAACATGAATGTGTGTTGGAATTTGTCATATGCTTTATCTGTGTCAATTGATATGATCATATGACTTTTTTTTTTTTAGCTGTTGATCTGATGGATTACATTGATTTTTTAAATGAACTAGCCTTGTATACCTGGCATAAATCCCCTTTGGGCAATGCTATGAAGTACATGTTTGTGTCCCCTCAAAATTCATATGCTGAAATTCTAACTCCCCAGTGTTAGGAGGCAGCACCTTTGGGAGGTCATGAGAGTGGAGCCCTCATGAATGGGAATAAGGCCCTTATAAGAGAGATTGTAGGGCCCTTAAAAGAGAGATTATATCTCTCTCATGTTTCTTCCCATTTGAGGATACAATGTGAAGAGGGTGATCTGTAAACCTGGAAGAGGGCCTTCCCCAGACACTGGAACTTCTAACACTTTGTTTTTGAATTTCCCAACCTCTAGAACTATAAGAAATAAATGTTTGTTCTTTATGCCACCCAGCATTTGATATTCTTTTATAGCAGCCTGAATTAAGATAGTCATAGTGCATAATATATTTATTATTGTGTTCAGTTTGCTAGTATATTGTGGAGGACTTTTGTGTCTATGTTCATGAAAGCTATTGGTATGTAGTTTTTTTGTTTCTTTGTTGTTTTTTTTATTTTTTTTGTACTGTTTTGATATTCGGGTGATACTAGCCTCACAAAATGAATTGGGGAGTATTCTCTCTTCTTCTGGAAAAAGATGGTGAAAATGTGTTGTTATCTCTTTAAATGTTTGGTAGAATTCTCCAGTGAAACCATCTGGGCCTGAGATTTCTTTTTTAGGAGGTGTTTAAAAACAAATTGTTTATTTAATGGTTAATAGAGGGCCATCCATATTATCTATTTTATCTTGGTTATGTTTGTGGTTTCTCTAAAGCATTCATTACTTCTACATTTTCAGTAAAAAACTGTTTTACAGTGTAAAAGTTTTTGTAACATTTTCTTATTGTCTTAGTGGCTACAGGATATGAAGTGACATCTCTGTTTTATTCCTCATATTGGTGATATCTATTTTCTCTTAAGTTTTGTGATTCTTGAAAGAAGTTTATAAATTTTATTAACTTGAAAAAGAAAGTCATTTCATTAAATTTTTCTCCTCTGCTATTTCTTATTTCTTATTTCATTAATTATTATTCTGATCTCTATATTATTTCCTTCTTCTTCTTCTTCTTCTTTTTTTTCTCTTTAGAAAGAGAGATGCTCACTCTGTCACCCAGGCTGGAGTGCAGTGGTGCAATCATAGCTCACTGTAGTCTCGAATTCCTGGGCTCAAGCAATTCTCCTGCCTCAGGGTAGCTGGGACTACAGGACACGCCACCATGCCTGACTAATTTTGAAAATGTTTTGTAGAGATGAGGTCTTGCTATGTTGCCCAAGCAGGTCTTGAAATCCTGGCTCAAGTGATCCTCCTTGCCTTGGCTTTCCAAAGTGCTGGGATAACAGTTATGAGCCACCATGCCTGACTTCCTTCTTTTTGATTGCTTTGGGTTTATTTTCCTCTGCTTTCTCTAGTGCCTTATGGTAGGAGCTTAGATTGACTTAAGTCCTTCTTTCATGTTTAATATAAACATTTAGTGCTGTAGTTTTGCTCTCAAAAATCCTTTAGCTGTATCCAACATATTTTGGTATGTTGTATTTTCATATTCCTTCAGTTCTGTTTTTAACTTGAGATTTTTCTCTTTGTCCCAGTAATGATTTAAAATGTGTGTTCTTCAATTTCTGTGTGTTTAGAAAGTTTCTTATTGTCTTTGTTACTGAATACCTGTTTGATTACAATATTTTCAGAAAATATGCTACATATACTTTCATTTACTTTACATTCGTTGAGATTGTTATGTGGTTCAGGAAATGGTCTTTCTTGATGAATCCTCTAATGAACAATTTTTTAAAAAGTGTTCTCTCTGCTTATTGGGTGGAGTGATATGTCACTCCATGACTGGTTAATTATATTAGTCACATCTTCTATATCCTTGCTAATTTACTGTCTAGTAGCTCTGTCAGTTGCTGAGAGATCATGTTGAATTTTCCAATAATAATTGTGGAGTTGTCTATTTTTCCTTTTAATGTTGTCAGTTTTGCTTCATGTATTTTAAGGCTCTGCTTTTTGGTTTATACACATTTGAAATCATTATGTCTTCCTTGTCAATTGAACTTTTCATTAACATGTATTATCTCTCTCAGTCATCTAGTAGGTTTTTTTTTGCTTTTAAATTCACTATTTCAGATATTAATATAGTCACTCCTATTTTAAAAACATTAATATTTGCATAATACATCTTTTTTCCATGTTTCTTTTAACCAAGCTATATAATTGAATTTGAATTTAGTTTCTTATAAACAGAATACAGGTTGGTCATTGTTTTTTTTTGTCCACTCGATTTACCTGTATCTTGTTTTGTTTTGTTTTGTTTTTTTGAGATGGAGTCTCGCTTGTCATTTTCAGGCTGGAGTATAAAAGCATGATGTCGGCTCATGGCAACCTCTGCCTCCTGTGTTCAAGTGATTCTCCTGCTTCAGCCTCCCAAGTAGCTAGGATTACAGGCACATGCCACCACGCCTGGCTAATTTTTGTATTTGTAGTAGAGATGGGGTTTTGCCATGTTTCCCAGGCTGGTCTCAAACTCCTGACCACAAGTGATCTGCCTGCCTTGGCCTCCCAAAGTGTTGGGATTACAGGAGTGAGCCACCGCATCCTGCCTACTTATCCTTATCTTTGATTTGTGTATTTGGACCATTTGCATTTAAGGTAACTGCTAGCACGTAAGTCTCTCATTTCATTATTTTCTCTTGTTTCTTCTTCTTCTTGTTCCTCTTTTTCTCTTTTCTTGCCTTCTCTGGGGTTACTTGAACATTTTTGGGGATGCATCTTGATTTATTTGTAGTTTTTTTTAGTGTATCTCTTTGGCTTGTAGTGGTTGCTCTGGTGTTAAAATATACATTGTGACTTATCAGAGTCTATTCTTAGGTTTTACCATTTTGAGTGAAGTGTGGAAACCCTTTGCCTTTCCAGTTTTAATCATCACCATCTTGAGTATCAGATGATGTTATAATTTTTGTTTCTTTTTTTTTAATTGCAATTTTTTAAATTGGAAAACAAATATATGACTTAGAATAGTTTTGGGGCAAGTTGTACCATAAGCAAATTTTCTTCAAGTAGCTAAACAAAGTTTTAAAAGTAAGTAACAATTAAAAAAAAATCTTTGGCTGGGTGTGGTGACTCACACCTGTAATCCCAGCACTTTGGGAGGTGGAGGCGGGTGGATCACATGAGGTCGGGAGTTGGAGACCAGCCTGACCAACATGGAGAAACCCCATCTCTACTAAAAATACAAAATTAGCCGGGTGTGGTTGCTCATGCCTGTAATTCCAACTACTCAGGAGGCTGAGGCAGGAGAATCGCTTGAACCAGGGAGGCAGAGGTTGCGGTGAGCCAAGATCGCGCCATGGCACTCCAGCCTGGGCAACAAGAGCGAAACTCCATCTCAAAAAAAAAAAAAATTATTTTCTGGTATAGTACCAGCAGTACAAAAAAAAAGTAGTGTGCAAGTACTGGGATAATATGCCCATTTTGCAATAGTGCAACTTGTAAGTACATATTGTTGAATGTCTATATAGTCCACGCATGGTTACAACTACACATTTCAACAACATGCTGACAGTTCCTAGAGAAAACTAGCTTTAAAGAAAGCATAACCCAGATGTTTCTTCATTTAACCAACTCCATCTAAGTTTAGATGTGCAGAAGGTCTTAGATATATCCAGAATAAGCCACATGTAACATGTTACTTTATCAGTTTTCCAAAATAAGGTTTCAGGACAGTGAGAGTAAGATAAGGGAAGGAAACATGGAGCAATAAAGTCCTAATTACTATACAAGGATATTTTTTAGACAGTCAGGAGAAACCTTTTACAGACAAGTTACAAAGAAAAGATGAATAAACAATTTTGTACAAGAAATTTAACACACTCTGTACAAGGTCTTCACTTTGCTGTCATCATTTGTACAAACTCTTCATAGTTTACCCATCACCATCAATATCTGCTTCCCTGATCATTGCATCAACCTTGTCATCTATTAAATTCTCTACAAGGTTTGTCATCACATGGTGAAGTTCTGCTGCACTAATATGGCCATTACCATCCTTATCAAACACACGGAATGCTTCTCTAATTTCTTCTTCACTGTCTGTGTCGTTCACTTTTCTTGCCATCATTGGCAAAAATTCAGGGAAGCAGAAATTTGGGGAAGTCAGTTGTGCCATTACTATCAACATCTACTTCATTAATCATGTCCTGTAATTTTGCTTCTGTGGGATTCTGCCCAAGAGGCCTCATTACAGTTCCTAATTCCTTCTTATAGTTCCATCACGATCTTTGTCAAATAGTGAAAAAGCTGCTTTGAATTCTGCAGTCTGCTCTTCAGTCAGTCAGCCATGCTGCAAGTACTACCGGTTTCTGAGATGTGACCACACAACCACCCAGCTTGCTTGCTTGCTCCACTCAACTAATTCCTATAGGTTTTTGTTTTTGTTTTTTTGAGATGGAGTTTCGCTTTCGTTGCCCAGGCTGGAGTACAGTGGCGCAATCTCAGCTCACTGCAATGTCTGCCTCCCAGGTTCAAGCAATTCTGCCTCAGTCTCCCAAGTAGCTGGGATTACAGGCATGCACCATCACGCCAGGCTAATTGTGTATTTTTTTTAATTAGAGATGGGGTTTCACCAGGTTGGTCAGGTTGGTCTCGAACTCCTGACCTCAGGTAGTCCATCTGCCTCAGCCTCGTGAGCCACCATGCTCAGCCTATAATTTTTGTTTCAGTCATCAAATATGATTTATAAATTCATGGTTTATAAAACATACCATTGTATGATTTATAAAACATGCTTTTGGATATGTCTGTATTTCTGCTCATTCTGCTATTCCTTTTTCCTTCCTAATCCTCTGATATATTTTACCATTTGTTTTATATTTAAAGAACTTTCTGTAGCCAATCTTTAAGGATAAGTCTGCAGGCAACAAATTCTTTTATTTTTCATTCATCTGAGAATGTCTTTACTTCCCTTTCATTCCTAGAGAATAATTTTCCTAGGTGTGAACTTTGCAGTGGAAAGTTGTTTTATTTTAGCAATTAAAAAATGTTGTACCAGCTGGGTGAGGTGGCTCACTTCTGTAATCCCAGTGACTCCACCGCCCAAGGTGGGAAAATCACTTGAGGCCAGGAATTTAAGGCCAGCCTGTGCAACATAGCAAGATCTTGTCTCAGGGACGGGGAAAGGGAAACAGCTGGGCATGGTGGTGCTCACCTGTAGTCCCAGCTACTCAGGAAGCTGAGGTGGGAGGACCATTTGAGCCAAGAAGTTGGAGGCTGCAGTGAGGCATGATTGGGCCACTTCACTCCAGTCTAAGTGACAGAGTGAGACCCACTCTATTAAAAAAAGATGCTGTGCCACTTCCTTCTGTTCTCTATGGTTTCAGATGA
Source organism: Cacajao melanocephalus (assembly GCA_963573385.1). Taxonomy (NCBI): domain Eukaryota; kingdom Metazoa; phylum Chordata; class Mammalia; order Primates; family Pitheciidae; genus Cacajao; species Cacajao melanocephalus. The sequence continues at coordinate 13,211 of CAUYLG010026219.1, read as the reverse complement.
GAAATTGACTGTCATTCAAATAGGTGTTATCTTACAAATAATCTGTCATTTTTCTCTGGCTGCTTTTAAGGTTTTTTTCTTTGTTTTAAGAAGTTTAACTGATTAAATTTGCACTTAGTTTTTAAGAAGTTAATTTTGATGTTTCTTGGAATGGATTTCTTTAAGTTTAACCTGTTGGGATTTGCTCAGATTCTTGAATCTGCAGTTTTGTGTTTTTCAACAAATTTGGGAAGTGTCAGCAATGATTTTTCAAGTACTCTTTTAGTTTCACTCTCTGCCACGACAACTCTCATGGAACTTAGGTGATGTAAACATTGGCTATTTTGTTATTATCCTGCAAGTCCTTGAGCCTCTGTTCATTTTTTTCCTCAGTCTGTTTTTCTCTCTGTTGTTCAATTTGAGTGAATTCCACTGATCTGTCCTGAAGGACTCTGATGCTATCCTCTGTTTTATCCATTCTACTATCACTATTTTACTTCTGTTTTGGTTTTAGAGTTGAGGTCTCCCTATGTTGTCCAGGCTGGAGTGCCATGGCTAGTCATAGACATGATTATAGTGCACTGTAGCTTCAAACTCCTCGGTTAAAATGATCCTCCTGCATCAGCCTCCTAAGTAGCTAGGACTACAGGTGCATGCCACCACACCCTGCTCTATTTTTCAGCTTTATAGTTTCCACTTAGTTCTTTTTTATTACTTCAATTTATTTGCTGGGATTTTTCACTTTTTTCCCATCATTTCCAGAAAATTTTTAATAGGTTATTGCAGCATTTTTATGAAGGCTGTTTTGAAGTGCTTGTCAAATAATTCCAATACTGGATTCATCTGTATTGGTATCAGTTGATTGTCTTTTCTCATTCAAGTTGTGACTTTCTTGGTGCTTGGTATGACTGATACTTTTTATTATATGTTGGACATTTTTTTGTAGTATTAAGAGACACTAATATTTTTGATCATCTAGTTTATGCTAAACATTGTATTATGTGCTATCTTACATTATTTTAATGAAACTAAGATCTCTGAAAATATATTTTGCTGAAATTTGCACAATTACTGCATTTCTATACAAATGGTAATTTTGGTTTATACTTTTCTACTAACAGTGTGTTTTAGGATTTCCATTTAATATAGAGCTGAGCATATTAGTTAATCATTCAATAGTTACGTGTTCCAATTATGGGAGTCATAGGACAGAATCCATTACTGAATTGTTCAAGTTTGTGCAATGCCTCACATATCTGTTTTCCTTGAGTTCTTTTTCCTCATCTGAAACTTAAGAGCCTTTGAGAAATACTGAACAAGATGAAATCTGCAAAGTAATAAATGATATTATAGTAGAGATTATGTTCAATATTTCATTCCATTTATAACAAAAATAACATAGCTGATCATCCTCAAATTTATGAAATTCACCATAACACATCATAAATATCTTTTCCTATGCTCTCTATACGTTGTCATTTCATAAAAATGAACAATACTTAGACGTACACATCCATGATACATAGTTAATGATATGCTGACAGTTTAAAGATACAGTAGTACATGGAGGCCAAAGGCACATGCAGATCCCCCCCCAAATACACACACAAAACTAAACATTGCAATATATATGACAACCTTTAAATAATTAATTTAAAAAGAAAATAAATACAAGTCAGAGCAGGTATGTGACCTTTTTTTTTTTTCTAGAGACAGAGTCTTGCTCTGTTGCCCAAACTGGAGTACAGTAGTACAGTCATAGCTCACTGTAACTTCTGCCTCCTGGGATCAAGAGATCCTTCCACCTGAACCTCCAGAGTAATTGGGACTACAGGCACAACCACCACGTCCAGCTAATTTTAAGTTTCGTTATAGACATGGGGTCTGCTGTGTTGCCCAGGCTGGTCTTGTACTCCTGGCCTCATGTAATCATCCTGCCTTGGCCTCCTAAAATGCTGGGATTGCAGGCAAGAACCACTGTGCCTACCTAGGATATATAATCTTGAAAAGGCAAAATGGGCTCTACTTTATAACTTTATATAAATTGAATTGAAGAAATGATGTAACCACAGAAATAATGCAAAGAAAAAAAAGGTAAAAGAAAGTGTGTAGCAACCAGAGGAGAGCAGGAAGAGTTCCAGCACTGAAGCCTAGGAAAGACTTGGAATTATGGACATTTAGATCTGGCTCTGTTCAGAAAAACTGTCCATTTGGGTTTCCCCCTATAGTGAAGTCAAATGAACCTGCCTCTCACACCACTTTAACAATGGTCATTAAGATCATCCAACTTGCTCTGTGAACTCTGAGTCCATGTCCACCAAGCAAGCTTCTGACAGTAATTCATCTCTCTCATGAAAATTAGACCACAAAACATGTGCTAATCAGGGATCACCAGTATCTAGCTAATTGATATGAAGGTTATATTTTATAGTTGTAAGTTAATATATCAGTATCATATTTTTTGTATATTTCTTTTTTTTTTTTTTTTGAGATGGAGTCTTGTTCTGTTGCCAGACTAGAATGAATTGGCGCAATCTTGCCTCATTGCCACCTCCGCCTCCAGGGTTCAAGCAGTTCTCCTGCCTCAGCCTCCTGAGTAGCTGGGACTACAGGCGCACGCCACCACGCCCAGCTAATTTTTGTATTTTTAGTAGAGACGGGGTTTCACCATGTTGGCCAGGATGATCTCAATCTCTTAACCTTGTGATCCACCCACCTTGGTCTTCCAAAGTTCTGGGATTATAGGCATGAGCCACCGCTCCTGGCCAACACTTCTTATAGGGCAAGTCTACTAGCAACAAACTCCTTCCATTTTTGTCTGGGAATGTCTTAATTTCTCGCTACTTTTGAAGGAAAGTTTTTGAAAAATAAAATTTTTGGCTGACAGGATTTTTTTCTTTGAGTACTTAACTTACTCTACTGCCTTCTGGCCTATATGGTTTTTAATGACAAATTGGCTGTTAATTGCATTGAAAAATCCCTTTTATGTGATGAGTTGCTTCTCTCTTGCCACCGTGACTGGCCTTGTATATTTGAGTCTTACTAATTTGGTTAATCTGATTCAGTACCCAAATGTCATCAAGGTATAGCAATAACTGAATATCCAAACTTCTAAAGCAGAGAACTAAACCTGGACCGTGGTAACTCTACCAAGAAATTGTTACCAGACCTGTGTAGCTGGACACCTGATTCTCTCCTGACAAATCTTCCATTTCATTAGGCCATAATCAATATTTTTTTTTCATTTTGAATTTTTCACAATAGGCAGATACCTAGGTTTAACTGTGTCAAAGATTTGATATATGACTTAGTGTTGCATAGCATTCAGTATTTATTTAAAAGAAAAGTCCTAAGACAGGTTCACAATAAGCAAAAATACATACATACATATATACATACATAAATAGCATGGAGACTTTTAGAAGATTAAAATGAAGTTCTTACAAATGCATAAATTAAAATACAGCAGGAGTTTGACACTAAAATCTGCAATCTCATTTTTAGAAACAGGGTCTCACTGTGTTGCCCAGGCTGGACTTGAACTTCTGGGCTTACATGATCCTCCCACCTCAGCCTCTCAAGTAGCGGGAATTACAGGTGTACACCACCATGCCCATCTGAAAATCTGCAGTATGGACACTACACTCTATAATGCCCTTCCTTATTGTTCTCTTGACGGCATCCTCATTGTATATTTGTGAAGATGGCCGATTGTACTGATGTAGATACTGCTTTTATAATGTCAAAGCCAATTGCATATAACCTTTTTTTAGATTAGGTTATGGGACTGTTAACTGGTGGGTATCACAACCCTGTTTATGAGAAACATTCAGAACTGCATAGGGGAAGGTGTAGTGAAATACTTATTACAGGGTATATCTTGGAGCTGGCATATTCCAAGATAGCACATGGAACATAACTCTTAGTAGTGCTTGTGACCAAAACCTACAGAAGAGAAAATGCAGTGTAATCTACAAGTAACCCTTAGAATGACTAATCTAGTTGGATAAAATTCTTCTCAGTTTCTGTAATGTGAGGGGATGGAACGTGGGAAAAGTTGAGAAAGTACCTTAACCTGGACCTTTTCTGTAGAAATCTCAATTTTTGTACTATTATCATTTGCTAATTTGACATGAAATTTAAGCAACCGGCAATGAGGAAAAATAGAGGAAATACTTAGACTGTAACAGAGCTCTTCGGAGTTCTTTGTTTTGCAACAATCACCTTTCAAAACTTCCCTAACAACTTGGACAGAAAAACCCAGTCAAATTTACAGGTGCTTATGGAAAGGTTAGAGAATTTAAAAGAAAAAAAAGAGTTGGAAATGAATATATGTGTCCTACTGCTTTGGTTTTGTTCCCTAGCATTTATTGGTTCAAATAGATTTGGTGCTTTACTAATTCTTTGCCATATTCATAAAAGACAAAGAGAAAACCATGTCCCTCTAAAGTGTGAGAAACATGATTTATAACAGTATTATTTCATAATTGAAAATACTATTTGGTTGTCTGAGAAAATGAACACATCAGAATTAACTTGTAGTTTTGGAGGCCAGTGGGTTGCTATAACAACCAGAAAAACAATAGTGTAATAACAGCTCTCCCAGAAAGCTGGATAACTCACTAAATGAAGAGAGCCATAGATGCAAGTGTTTGTCATATGAATTCAAATAAGAACCAAATACATTCACTTATTTCTTTCATGAGCACCGACTCTATGCCTGGGACTATGCTAGGTGAAATAGATGTGGTCCCTTATGTGATGGAGTGAACAATCTAATGGAGAAGACTGATAATAAAGAGTTTAAAAAAAAAAAAAGATAAACTGAATAATTTCAGCATGTGAGAAAGGCCCTTCAGGGGAGAAAGCAATGGTCTCTGATACTGGACAAGCAGAGACGGGTTGCTCCAGTATGGGATATGGTCATATCATAAATCTTGACTTTAAGGCTATACGAGTTCTAGTAATGTGAAAAAAAAAAAAAAAAGAATGAGTCTTACAGTCTTTATTAGTAAAAATAATTTAAGGGAAGAAACTTGTAACTGAAGCATGATCATTTTTCGCTAGAAGAGTTTAACATGTAAATTCCCAGAATTCTTGAATTACGAGGGAAATAAGAGTTGTTTGTGTGTTTTAAAAATAGTTTTGGGCTGGGCACAGTGGGTTCACATCCGTAATCCCAGCACTTTGGGAGGCCAAGGCAGGTGGATCACCTGAGGTCAGGAGTTTGAGACCAGCCTGCCCAACATGGCAAAACCCCATCTCTACTAAAAATACAAAAATTAGTCGAGTGTGGTGGCGCATGCCTGTAGTCCCAGCTACTTGGGAGGCTGAGGCAAAAGAATCACTTGAACCTGGGAGGCAGAGTTGCAGTGAGCTGAGATTGCGCCACTGCACTCCAGCCTGGGTGACAGAGCAAGACTCTGTCTCAAAAAAAAAAAAATATATTGTTTTATTTCAGCTTTATTCATAATAGTAAAAAACTGGAAACAAGCAAATAAAACCAAATGTTCTTCAGTGGATGAATGATTAAACAAACTGTGTTATATACATACTATGGAATATTCTGGCAATAAAAAGGAAATGAACTTAAAAAAACCAGCTTTATTGGGATATAATTCACATACCATAAAGTTCATCTTTTTAAAGTTTACAGTTCAGTTGTTTTTTGAACACTGACAATATGAACACTATTTAGATAGTTGTGCAAAAATCACCAGTAATTCCAAAACCCTGTCATCACCCCCAAAAGAAACTCCATTATCTATTAGCAGTTACTCCCCATTTCCACCTTATTGTCCATATGTTCATTCCCCAGACCTGAGCAATCCCTAGTCTATTCTCTGTCTCTATGGATTTGCTGATTCTGGATCTTTCATATAAATGGAATCATACAATATGTTTCCTTCTGTTTCTGGCTTCTTTCACTTATCATAATATGCCCAAGAATCATCTATGTTATAGCATGCATCAGAACTCTTATTTTTTTATGGACAAATAAGATTCCATTGCATTGATTTTGATCTTTGGCTCATTCTATTTGTCAGTTGATGAGCATTCGGTTTTTTTCTCCCTTTTGTTGGTTATGAATAATGCCTCTGTGAACCTGGAATACCAGGTTTTCTGCACATGTTTCCAGTTCTCCTGGTTATATACCTAGAGTGGAATTGCTGGGTAATATGGTATCTCTGTTAACTTTCTGAGGAACACAAAACTGTTTTCTTGTCAGGTACAGCGGCTTATGCCTGTCATTCCAGCACTTTGGGAGGCCGAAGCAGGGGGATCACCTGAGGTCGAGAGTTTGAGACCAGCCTGATCAACATGGAGAAACCCCGTCTCTACTAAAAATACAGAATTACTCCGTTGTGGTGGCTCACGCCTATAATCCCAGCTACTCTGGAGGCTGAGGCAGGAGAATTGCTTGAACCCTGAAGGCAGAGATTGTGGTGAGCAGAGATCATACCATTGCACTCCAGCCTGGGCAACAAGAGCGAAAGTCTGTCTAAAAAAAGAAAAAAAAACTGTATTCCAGAGCAGCTGCACCATTTTACACTCCTACCAGCAGGTATGAGAATTTCAGTTTTTCTGTATCATTGGCATCCTTGCTTTCGTCTTTTTTGAATTTTCATGTCGAAGGGGTAATGTTCCAATGAGGTGGTAACAAGGCTTGAGGAAGGCACTAATGCGTGAAACCCCAGTCATCATGCTTACGAACTACAAAAGGATCTGCTTTTGTTTTTTATTGTAGCATCTAAGAAGGTAGAAAGTGGTTATCTCATTGTGGTTTCATTTGCATTTCCCTAATGTGTTGAGTATCTTTTCATGTGCTTGTTGGTCATTTGTCTATCTTGTTTGAATGAATGTCTGCTCAAATCTTTTCTCAATTTTTCAGTTGTGTTGTCTTTTTATTGTTGAATTGTATCAGTTCTTTACATATTCTAGACATGTCACTTATCAGCTATATGATTTACAAATATTTTCTCCCAGTGTGTGAGTTGCTTTTTTACTTTTTTTTCACTCACATTATGTAGGTTGTTATCATTTGAAGCACAAAAGTTTAATTTTGATTAAGTCTAATTTATCTATTTTTTTCTTTTGTTGTACTAGTGATTATTGTTTAAAAAATAAATGCCCTGTACATCAAGCTGTTTACATAGAGTGTACTCTGAAATAGGTCAGATTAAAAAAAGTCCTGATTATGGGAATTTTCAGTGAACTGTTAGGTCAGCTAATGATAATTCTCTGGGAATGGGCCTTTTTGGCCCTCAAATCTGTTCTTTTCTGTTCAGTGGCTGCTAAGCTCTGGCTTCCACAACTACTATAGATGTGAAGCTGTTGAATTTCAAGGCTTCCATGGAGCTGGGGAGAGGTGTATAGGATTAGAGCAAGTTAAAACACCATAGACTTTCTGTTCTTACTGAGATTCAGCTGTTCTTCTTAAATAAACATTCCTTGGAATGTGGCAAGCCTTTAATTAATTTCCACAGTTTTAATAAGTTTATGTCAACAGTTTTTGCTAATGTCCTCATTGCTTGTATGGAGGAGCAGATTTTTGGTGGGACATTATTGTACCATTCAGAATGTCTACTGATATACTGATAACTTGGATAAATGTCAAAAGAATTATGCTGAGTGAAAACATGATTTCAAAAGGTTACATACAGTATGATTCCATTAATATAACTTTTTTTTTTTGAGACAGGGTCTTGCTCTGTCACCCAGGGTGGAGTGCAACAGTGCAATCGTAGCTCACTGTAACTTCAAACTCCTGGGCTCAAGCAATCCTCCTGCCTCAACCTCCCAAGTAGCTAGACCTACAGGCATTTGCCACCACATCTGGCTAATTTTTCTTTTTTTGAGATGGAGTCTCGCTCTGTCACTAGGCTGGAGTGCAGTGGCACAATCTCAGCTCGCTGCAACCTCCGCCTCCTGGGTTCAGGTGATTCTCCTGCCTCAGCCTCCTGAGTAGTTGGGACTAAAGGCACGCACCGCCAGGCCCAGCTAATTTTTGTATTTTTAGTAGAGACGGGGTTTCACCTTGTTGACCAGGATGGTCTCAAACTCTTGACCTCGTGATCTGCCCACCTTGGCCTTCCAGAGTGCTGGGATTACAGGCATGAGCCACTGCACCTGGCCATACCTGGCTAATTTAAAAAAATTCTTATAGAGATGGGGTCTTGCTATGTTGTCCAGGCTGATTTGGAACTCCTGACCGTACGTGATCCTCCCACCTCAACCTTCCAAAGCACTGGGATTACAGGCATGAGTCACTATGCTCAGCCTATATAACAAATTTAAAGTGACAAAAATAGAGATGAATTACAGATTAGGGGTTGACCAGGGAGCTGAGGAGAGAAAAGCCCTTGGCAATAAAAGCATGGCACTGACCAGGTGTGGTGGCTCATGCCTGTAATTCCAGCACTTTGGGAGACTGAGGTGGGTGGATCACCTGAGGTCAGGAATTTGAGATCAGCCTGACCAACATGGAGAAACCTTATCTCTACTAAAAGTACAAAATTAGCCAGGTGTGGTGGCACATGCCTGTAATCCCAGCCACCCGGGAGTCTGAGACAGGAAAATTGCTTGAATCCTGGAGGTGGAGGTTGCGGTGAGCTGAGATCGTACCATTGCACTCCAGCCTTGGCAACAAGAGTGAAACTCTGTCTAAGAAAAAAGAAGCATGGCACAAGAGATATTTGTGGTAGAACTATTTCTATGTCTTGACTGTGTTGATGGTCTCATGAATCTACACGTTAATAAACTTCATAGAATTAAATATGCACACACCAAATGCATGTATGTATAAGTGGTAAAATGTGAATTTTAATGATTTGTATCAATGTCATTTTCTTGGTTGTGATATTTTACTATAGTTGTGCAAGATGTTACCATTGGGAAAAACAAGTGAAGGATATATAGTATCTCTCTATATTATTTCTTACAACGGCATGTGAACTTACAATAATCTCAATTTTTTTTAAAAAACAGAAAAAGGAATATCATAGCTCATAATGGAAATTATATAAGGAAAATTATATTACATAGTTGAGAGAAAAAATTATTCAAAATATTCTCTGGCAGCTGTTTTGAGGTTTTTTACAAATACACAAAATGATACTGTAAATACATCTTGAATATATTAATACTAGGATACCCTGATTAAGATAAAGACAGCATAAGAACTGGGAAAGCAACTAAGTTCTGAATAGATTATTATGGCTAATGAGCTGGGCTTCAATAGAGGGGCAGATAAGTAGATTACTTCATATACCACTGCAAAAATGATTCAGGCACAGAAAACACTGTGTAGCCTAACTTTTGTGAGGTACCCCTTCCTAAAACATGAAATTTCATATATGTGATTCATTTAGAATTGCAGAACCATGGGTGTTTCAACAAGTATAGGCATGAATGACTCTGCAATAAGCTAAACAAGACAAAGCTCCACCAAGATGCTTGGAACATGGTAGAACTGAGTTAAAACTGAATATGGTGTATTTCTTATCCCTCATATAACTAAAAATAAAAAATCATATAGATATATATGTTTTAGAGACAGGGTCTCACTCTGTTGCTCATGCAGGAGGGCAATGGCATGATCAAAGCTCATTGCAGCCTCAAACTCATGGGTTCAAGTGATTCTCTTTCTTCAGCCTCCCAAGTAGCTAGGACAACAGGCGCGCACAACCACACCTAATTTTTAACAAAAATGTTTATTGCCCAGGCGCGGTGGCTCACGCCTGTAATGCCAGCACTTTGGGAGGCCGAGGTGGGCAGATCACGAGGTCAAGAGATTGAGACCATCCTGGCCAACATGGTGAAACCCCGTCTCTACTAAAAATACAAAAAAATTAGCCAGGCATGGTAGTGCGTGGCTGTACTCCCAGCTACTCGGGAGGCTGAGGCAGGAGAATTGCTTGAAACCGGAAAACCTAAGTTGGAATGAGCCACGATCGCACCACTGCACTCTAGCCTGGTGATAGAGCGAGTCTCTGTCTCAAAAAAAAAAAAATTTTTTTTAATTTTTTTATTTTGTAGAGGCAGGGTCTCACTATGTTGCTGAGGCTTATCTTGAATGCCTGGCCTCAAGCAATCCTGCCTAGGCCTCCCAAAGTGCTAGGATTACAGGCATAAGCCACCATACACTACAAATGGCATATTGTGGTATCTAATATCTTATTTAATCTGAAGAAATTTCAAGGTACTGCTCATAAAATGTGTCCCCAGCATGCTATTCCAAAGACTTCAACTTAATTTTGTCATATTTACTTTCAAGGCAAAATGAAAACCTTCTATGTTGATAAAATGTTTTATTTATGGTAAGATTTGAGGATTTCATGTATTTAGAGGAATTCTTGTTTTAGATATATTATTATTATGTATTCATCAAAAATATGTGAACTTCCACAGATCTCATTAAGCCTCACTTCCACAGATCTCATTTTAAACATAAGGTATGCCTCCCCTTTCTCCAAATCTGGGTTTCCTAACAAGCTGTTGAGTTGGCTGATTCTAGTTTTCTGTCATTTCTCTCTTCTTTTTTTTTTCTTTGAGAATGAGTCTCTCTGTCACCCAGGCTGGAGTGTAGTGGCATGAGCTCAACTCACTGCAACCTCCGCCTCCTGGGTTCAAACAGTTCTCCTGCCTCAGCCTCCTGTGTAGCCATGCTCCCACACCCAGCTAATTTTTTGTATTTTAGTGGAGACAGGGTTTCACTGTGTTGCCCAGGCTGGTCTGAAACTCCTGACCTCAGGCAATCCACCCGCCTCAGCCTCCCAACATTTCTCCCTTCTTTAACATTGACAAACAGAACTGACATGGGAAAAAGAAAGGACCTGAGTTCTTAGAAAACTGTAAACTGGCTACACAGATATTAAGAGTCTTTGATATTTCACAGATCTCAAGCATTATTATCAGCATGGTAACTTTAAAGTTGATTCCAGCTGTAATTAAATATGTTATGATAGTAAACGCACAAAGGCTTTTGAAAAATTTAGATTGTATTTTGAAATAAATATGACATGATATCTTTACATTTTTACTGTAATACTGTACAAATTGTTCAGATTTAGAAATGATTTTATTGCTCCTTAAGCATTCATTCAGTTCTTATTCAGTGAATACACAGAACATAGGTAGTATTTGGGGAAGTACACCTTATTATTACCTTGATACATTTATATCATAACTGTGAATTTAAATATAAAAATAATTTAATATTTATTAAATTAGCTAAATGCTCTCATTGAGATCACTGTATCTGAACTGACATGGTGAAAATAAAATACTAAAAATAATATAAATACTAAATAGAATACTAAAATACAAGCATAATATTATACTAAAATGAATACTGTGTTTTAATATTTAAAAACTTACCACTGAAGGGTTTGGTTGGGTTTTACTTGCAATTAAAGCCAATTTTTAATACTTTTTCTCCATTGTTTTAAGATGACTTTTAGTCAGGCCCTCTCTTGATTCAGAGTTCTGAATGAGGAGTCCAGAAATTCCAGACCACGTGCCCATTGCATCAAGACTAGATTAGAAGACCAAATAAATCTCAAGCAGAACAATAGGCCACGCTTGGAGGCTCATGCCTGTAATTCCAGCACTTTGGGAGGCTGAGGCAGGCTGATCCCTTGAGCTTAGGAGTTTGAGACCAGACTGGGCAACATGGTGAAATCCTGTCTCTACAAAAAATACAAAAAAAAAAAAAAAGTGATTTTTACTTTCTGAGTCCTAAGTTTAAGGTAGTGCTACTCAGCAGGCAAGAATGTGTAGTAGAAAGTGCCTTCATTTAAGAGATAGGAAATACAATTCTAATTCCAGTTTTATCAGCTAGCAGTATAAGTCTTGGTAAATTAAAGTTCCTTGGGTTTATATAAGAAAGCTGGGCTCTACCAGGGAGGTTGAGGCTGCAGTAAGCTGTGATCACACCACTAAACACCAGCCTGGGCAACAGAGACCCTGTCTCAATTAAAAAAGAAAAAAAGAAATAAAGAAAACTGGGTTCTAATACTCTATGATTCTAACTGACAAAAAATCAAGATCAACTTATGATGAAGCGCAATATACAGAAATTCAAGCCACTTAAGGATTATGTAAAAACATAAATTTATATTATATGTATCTTATATTGTTAAGATCTAAAATATGAGCAGTTCTATTTTATAGTAACCCTTCTAGTCTTAAATGTTTTTTCAGCTCTGTTCAAGGTTCTTTGATTGGTGTTATGAAAGCTATTAAGATGAAGTAGACCCTATTCCCTGATCTCAGGAAGCTTACCAATTAGTAGGTTCACCCGCTCCTCAAGCACCCTTGCCCATGGGGGTCCCCTTTCAGCAGAAAATCTTGCATTCTAATTCAAAGAAAGAAAACATTAGAGGTATAAGCTACCTGGAGTCCAAAGCCATACCCAGGAACTCATCTCCATCTATATCAACCCTTCCCTTCTGTCATAGCTGCAGCTTAAATTGGAGGTGGGCCAAAGTCCTCTGATATGGGACAGCAAATACATCTACTAATATCTCCAAATCTAGACTCCTGTGTTTCCAAATCCATTAAACAGCAGCACCATCCATTTTGTCAACTATGACAGAAAATGCTACTTGTACCCCCATCCATTCTCCTCTGTTTTAGTAATAGAGCTTCTGGGATATGGGATAAGTGAGAAGGCTAAGCTAGAAGGTTACCAGAGGAGAAGGCAAGGGGATTGGAAAAAAGATTGGAAAAAGGGAGAAAACCCTGGGCACCCTGGAGGCTTAATTTCTGCTACTCCTAGGAATACTAGACTGAAATATAACTTAATAGCAAAGATAGGAGGAGTGTTTGTGTCTCTCTCTGTGTTAAAGGTATGCAGGGGCACATTTGTTTATTATAAAATCATTATTTGGCATGAAATGAAATTTTTTTTTTTTTTAGAAAGAAAGAAAAAGAAAAGAAAGAAAGGGTGAAAGAAAGAAAGAAAAAAGAATGTAAGAGAGAAAGAAAGAAGAAGAGAAAGAGGGAGAGAGAACGGGATTCTTGTTCTATTGCCCAGGCTAGAATGCAGTCTAAAAATGGGTATTAAAAACCTCTTTTATGCCAATAAGTGTGCTTAACAATGGAGACAGGAAGGAATAAGGGATGAAAATAACAAACAAGCAGCCAACCAATATTTTATTTAAACCTGTGAAATGCTATGCAATTGCTGAGGAGTGATTTACTTCCAATTATGTGGTCACTTTTAAAAT